>CAUYSK010063789.1:0-59925 GCA_963575035.1 Avahi laniger | reverse complement strand
AGCTACTTGGGAGGCTGAGACAGTAGGATTGCTTGAGTCCAGGAGTTTGAGGTTGCTGTGAGCTAGGCTGACGCCACGGCACTTGCTCCAGGCAAGAGAGTGAGACTCTGTCTCAAAAAAAAATAAATAAATAAATAACCTGGACTAAATACCTATGCGGAAAAAAGACAAGGATTTCCATGCTTTACCTCTTTCTGCAGATTTAAGAAGTTCTTGATAATACTGCTTACACACATTAACCTCCTTTTCCAGTTGTGTTATATCTGAGCCTGAAAATATTTGGGATTCCTGGCTGTCTTCTAGAAAATCGTCAAAACGAGACTGTAGATTACTCAGAACTTGCTGATGTTCACCAGGTAACATTGTCTTTATCTAAAGAAGACCAAAGATCCATGTAATTAGAGTATAGTACTAAGAGTTAAATTTGAATGAGACAGATCTCAACATGGTTTCATGGTATATGCCAATTTACATTAACAGTGATAAATAGAAGAACCATTTGAAATTAATTTTTTACATTAAAAATTTCAGGTTTTAAAAGATACGGAAAAACAAGTCTACAAAATTCAATAAATGAAATCAACTATACCTATCTCTGTGTGTCCAAACACTGTCCTGTCTCCCTATCTCCCAGTAAGCACTGGAAGAAATCGGTGATCTCCAGACTTCCCCAATTTTTAGAAAGTACCTAGTATACAGCAGGCATATAACAAATATTCATTTAATGAATGAATATTAGCATGGATTTACTGGGCTCCATCCTGTTCTAGAGCAAATATTAACTCCTCCCCACACATTTTTTGGACCCATTGGGTTGACCTGTAGATTTATACTTACTGAAGCCACATTGCTAGCTCGAATTTTATCAATTTCATTGATAAGATAATGCCAGGACACTACACTCTTCATGTTTATGTGAGACTCATGCCAAAGACTCAGGACATTCTGATACTGCTGCTCAATTCTGAAATACATGAAAGAAAAGAGATCACTCCCTCTGAAAACATGCTACTACAACTGTTCTTTTTCTGTGTGAAATATCCCATGTTTATTAGTTCTGGAGCCTTTTGATTCTGCGAGGCCTTAATAAAGTAGCAATTTGTTTCTTCAATCTTCAGAGAGCCCCCAAAACCAACTCTATGTTTTTAGCTCCTGCCTACAAACCTGTTTGCAAGGTCAACCGCTTCTTTGTTTGGTGGAGGAACGGTGAAGCACACAGATGGGACCATAGCCTCATTCCCGGTAGGACTAATGACCTTCCATTTAGCACGATGAGAGTTATTCGCCAAAACACATTCATCATCTTTGTAAATGGTTATCTGGTTTTAAAATGAAGAACAGAAAAACTACATGAGGTCATTGTTAACTAATCATTTTCCATACTTAATCTTGTAATTATTTTTTTGCTTTATGAAGTAGAAAAATTTTACCACTAGTAAGCAATATGATCTCATTTTTTAAAATATATGAATAAAGACAGAAACAGGTCTATTTCAGGGATTTACAAGTACCTCAATTTGTCTGTAGTCACAAATAGCTTTGATTGGAATAGAAGTTTTGAGTGGACAGTCAGAGTTCCTCGGCTTCAGCTGAGTTATTGTTTTTGCTTTCCCCATCAAAGTTGCCACTGTGCTTTTGTACTGCAGAAGTTCTTCTTTCTCTTCCTAAGTAATAAAAGCGATGGATTTTTGAAAATAAGACCTGCACTCTCCATTCCTTCAGGGCTTTACACAAATGAAACTTCATCAGAAAAGTCTTCCCTGATCATCTGGTCTAACCCTTCGTGCATCCCTTCCCCTCTTGCATCCCTCCTCTTCCTTTATTTTGTCTGTTTGGCTGTTTCTTTTCCTCTTTAGCATTTACCACTATCTAACACATTGCATATATTTTACTTATTTATCCCGCTTATTGTCTAGCTCCTCCTCTAGCATAATTAGCACCGACGGAGTAGAGATTCTTATCTGCTTTGTTCCATGCTGTATCTCTAGAACCTAAAATAGTGCCCAGACTATAGAAAGTACTTAAGAAGCATTTGCGGAATGAATGGCTAAACACACACACCAACACAGAGCACTGTGAAAGCATATCACAAGGCTATCAAATATCAAAGCTATCACACAAAAACACGATTGCTGTATTTGGTACCAAAAAAATACTAAAACTGAATGCTTAAATGCTTAATTGAATGAGGTGGAAATACCAAGAGTGTCAATAAAATCTACAGTTCTATACACATAAAAATATAATAAAAAACAAATCCAATCACTATTATACATTATTGATAAAAATGCATAAGTTTTTGTATTAGTACCATTGATTCCTGAACAAGGTCTTCCAGCTTGTGAATGCTGCTTGATCTATCACAGCTGTACTTCCGCTGAATAGCATCTTTGAGATTCCTTAAGTAATCAGTAGCTTCTTTGGCATCATTGAAAAACTAAGGAAAGATGAAATCTGGTAAATGCCAGTAAAACACAGAGTTGTCAAGTTCAGATATCAGGGCCCTGTGTGTGCCCCCGCTTAGTGAGAACAGAATAAAAGCCCAAGACAACTTGATAGCCCCATCCTTCCTTGAACCAAACAACAACTCTTGAACTTGAAAGGCTATGAATGAACACTAAGTGTCCAAAGTTTATATATATATTATGTTCTGGCTCTATATTATTTTGATAAACATCCATTTTACTTTAGGGTTCAAACAATTTTTAGGTAGGGGTATAATTGCAAGAATACTATAAAAACAGTTAAAAATAAAACAAAGAGGTCATTTGGTTGACTCTCTCTGATGAAAACGTTTCCTGAATAAGAGACACATTTGTAGAATAAAGATTTTATGATATCTGAACAGATTTTAAAAGGTTTTCTTCCTTAATAGAATGCTTCAATTGATCCTATAGAACATGAAACTAACCCTTATATCCTACAAAGAAAACATTTCCATTTATTGCCCCGGCACATTAAATAATATGTTCCTATATCTAAACAATAAATTATGAAGAAGATTTCTGCAAGTCAGCCAAAATCGCAATACCATCTATGGAAGTCACGACTTAATTCACAGACCTCGAAATATGCCGTGTTCTCCTTTATGTGCTGCTCCACACACTGGCACAGCTGTAAGATCCAGCTCCACTGCGTCTGCATGGCCGCCCTGTAGGCCTTGAGGATAAAACACAGCCATCAGAACTGGCTGGTGGGTAATAAGGTACCTATACACTGATTCTTTTAAACACTCAGATACTGTCTGAACAGATGATGACATTGAAAACAATAAGACTTACACATCACGGTAATAAAACGCCCCTCTTATCTAAGAGTTCCTACTTGCACAAAGCCAGTCCTAACGTGTAAGTATAAAATTTTTTAATCAGTCCAGTTTATTTCTTTCCAATTTTAAATTTCTTGAAATTTCTATAAAGAAAAAGTTAACACTGGCTATTTCACATGAAAAAATATTTAGCCACTGAAATCAGTGTAAGCTGTCCCCCCTATTGAGGAAACCAACCCTTTACTCCTTTGCCACCATCCTTATACCTGCTCTGTGGAATCCACATATATGGTGTTCCTTCATGACTCCTTTTTCTGAATTTTTATATTACTGGATCATAAAAGACACCTTCTAACACAGAAATATATGGTTCTGTAGTTTTCTCTTTGTTTTTGCTGGGGCAAGGTTTTGGGAGGATGGAAAAAGGAGTGAATGCACTCCCAAACTAGTGTAAATCTGGAATTATAATGATGATAACACCAAGAAGTTTTATAAAAAATTGTTTTCTTAAACTTTTAATTTAATGCAGGGTATATCTTTCATGAGAGCAAAAAATATTGTAAAAAGGATATCAGTTCACTAAGGAAACATGAAATACCCTGTATATTTAAGGTGCAATTCACTGGCTGCCAGGAGAGGGTGCTCTGGATGCTTTAATGACTATTTTAAGCAAGCCGGTCATTTTTCCACCTTTTGGAAAAACCCATTCCTGCTGAGCTATGCGCACGCAGGCTTTCTGAATGGAATGTACAATGCAGCATTGGAAATCTGGCAACATATCATGATCCTATTATGTGCTCCCTCAAATGAAGCTACTTTGAGTAAACTGACCATAACAACACATATCATTGTTAGATTACTAGTTACTTTTTTATATAAAAGATCAAAGTGTTGATAAATTAACTAAACATTATCCATGTACCCCAAACAAGACACTGAACAAGACAATGGTATCATAAAGACTACTAAGGCTTCATTTTACCCCTTAAGAAACTTTTCATTAATTAGATTATCATTTTACATACAAGTGATCAGACTAACACTCACATTTTTCCATTCCCATCAAGATTCTTAACCTACAATCCCATTTCCTAATAGCTTTCCTCTCTCTACCCTAAGGAACACTTTATTTTTAGTTTATTATCATACAAAACTTTATCCCAGACCCTGCATTATTCTACTTTCCTTTCCCTAGCAGTTACCTGATCTTCTTTACATCTTTAACATTCATATGTGGTATTTCATGTGGATGCAAAACCACATTTTATATGAAAGAAAGTCAAATATAACATTCCCAAAACTTTCTGATGAGGCCTAGAATTTTACCCATCTTTTGTCATGATGATTTCAGCAAAGACTGTCAGATTCCTTCCCTCAACTGTGAGTGAGTTTGAAGCATGTCATCTTTTATGCAAGGCATCATTCTTTCTCCCTAGCAACATGCCACATCCGTCTTTCCAGGAGTGCCACTCGCAGTCCTCTTACCTAACCCCCTTTCCCATTCAGAAAGTCACTAACTCTGCCTAGTAAATATCAGGCCTAAAAATTAAAAACACCACCACTGCCACAACTGCACGGGCAACCTGATAATCCCAATTGTACACTTCTATATTTGAAATGTTCACTGCAGACCATGAGGTCTTGCCAGGACGCTGTTGCAATATACCTCACAAAACCACTTCATAAAACCAGATTGTAAAATTATTAAATCATAATTAATAACAATTATTAAATTAAAGTATTAAATTAATCAAAGGCACCTGAGTCAGTATAATAAAAGCTTGATGGTGTTCATTTTTCAATATATCAGCAATAAAAGATTCTAAAGGACAAGAATCACATGTCAATATTCAATCAAGACCATAATACTTTCTGACTTACTTCAATAGTTAACCGGGCTGGGTGATTTTCTAGAAGTAGCTGCTCTGCTATCTCTTGAACTGATTTAATATTTTCTTCCTTTTGATCGAGTTCTCTCATTAATTCCTGATTCAAGAAAGAATCAAGAAATATGTTAGAAAAAGATGGAAACCCGAAATACAACCTTAGTACGCAACGGCACAGGTCACACTTACGGCATGATAATCTTTTTTCCGAGCTATGTTAGTGTTTCTCTCACTCCAGTCATAAGCAACTTCCTCTTCTTCTTTTTCATTCAGCCAAATAAGTTCATTAGTTGCACGACTTACAAAATTATGGAGTGTATCAAGGTGCCTTTCCTGATTCCTGGATGTATTCTTATGAGGAAAATCATTATAAGAATCATGTCTTTACCAAACACAGATAAGGGAACCAGAAGGTAAAAAACAAAAACAAAAAAAGCACTTACCAAGAGTTTTGCATACTGACTCTCTAATCTGTGCAACTTTTCTGCATAAGTTAGTTTAAGAGGTGCTGTCATTTGAATCTATAACATGGAATAAAAAGACATCAAAATTAGGAATATGAAGAAATTCTGACTACACCTAATATATCTATTATTGAGTTACAAGGTCTTTATGTAAGGAGCAAACCAATAATAAACTAAAATGAAATATACACAAATTCTAAAGTCACATACCTCACTGATTTTAGCTTCTTTAAGGCTAGATTCAAATTCCTCAATAGCTTTGTGAACATTTTTATGATTTTCTAAATGGCTTTCAACACTTGGCAAATCTGAGCCCCATTCAGTGCGGTCCAGCTGTACCTGCAAGCGCAAAATAGTAGGTTAAAAAAAGAAATTGATACCAATAAAGACTGAAACGCTCAGATAAAGTAAGCTTTTTTTTACCTGCATCTCCTCAACCCAATTCAAAAGATCCTGAACAAATTTCATGTTGATTTCCTCTTCTGTTAAATTTTGATCCAGCAAAGAAGACTTTAGAAGGGGTTTTCGGATCTGCATCAACTTCAGAGTTTGCAATGAATTTGGCTCTACTCCTGAACTGAAATTTGAAACTAATCCTGATGGGAAACCAGGTGTATAAGCTGGAGTGACAGACGGAGTTAGGCGAGAAGTCATCCCTGATGACAGGCCAGAAGTCACACTAGAAGAGGTCAGGGAAGGTGTCAAACTCTGGGTCAACCCTGAATTCAGACTAGGGTGTAAGGTCTGTGAAAATCCTGAGTTTAAACTCTGGGTGATTCCTGATATCATGAGCTTCGTCTGTTCCGTCGTCAGCAGGCGTCCTTTGCTGTACACAGAGGAACATTCATTCCTTAAGGCCATAATTTCATCACGTAGTTTTGCGACTCTGAAAAAAACCCAAAAAAGGATAAGGAACAATATAAAAGGCACTTGCCACAAAGAGTGAACTCTAATGTAAACTACGGGCTTTAGTTAATAACAATGTTTCAATACTGGCTTACCAATTATAACAAATGTACCACACTAAGGCAAGATGTTAATAATTGGGGAAGAGGGAGATATAGGGGGGCATATGGGAACTCTGTATTTTCCACTCAATTTTTCTGTAAACCTAAAATATTCAAAAATATAAAGCCTTCAAAAAAAAAAAAAAAGGTCATTGTAATCACATCATTAAAATTTTGCATCATAATTTTTTCAGTGAACATTGTACCATGAAGACTTTTCATATTATTAGTATTTATAACTATCATTTATAATGAATACTATAATGTGATCATTCTCCTATTATTTGACATTTAGGAGAGTTCCAAACTTTTGTTATTATAAAATACTTCTGTCATGAACATAAAGCTTTTTTTCCTACATTTATTTATATATTTGTCCTATTTAGAACTACTATAGATTGCTAAAAGTAAAATTAGTGGGTCAGAGTATCATGTAAAAAATTTGCTTTTATGGATAGAGAGCTAGCTAGATAGATGGATACAGAAAGAAAGACTACAGTCTGAAAGGTTTCATACCTATCCTGAAGCCACTTCTTGGAGACACAAGTTTTTATACACATATATTTTTTCCAAAATTTTGTTATAAACATTTTTACAAGATAAATAGAAAACTGAAAATTTGAATTAAAAATGACATTTTTCTTATATATTTCCTCTTTTAAAATGTCAAATATGAATACTTTAAATGTATGTGTGTTACATATATACATTTAAAATGAATGCTTATTAAAGTGTGACTAGAATGTTTGTACCCTCACAATACCTTGGAATAATAATATAAAAAAATAAAAGAAAAAAAAATAAAAAAATAAAATGAATGCTTATATGTAAATGTATAAATGAATATATATGAAACACACATACATTTAAAATATTCATTTTAATGAATGTTAGTTACTATAGCAGTAAATATTATATGAATCATAAAATATTTTTTATTACTAATCTTTGAAGAACAAATACCTATTTAACATACTAAAATATACCAAAACTAATGTGACACACATTTCAACTGAAAAGAGCTAAGAAATACATTTCATTAAATTGTCATACTCTATATTCCTATCGCAAATGCCCAAGAAACGGTTACACAAAAGGACAGGGTAGGAATAAGTGGCATTTTACCTCTGTACCAATTGATCTGCCTGGTAATATTTTCCATCAATAAGAATCTGTACATCAATTACATGCTGGCGTAAAAGGTTCTCACATTCGAGTATATACCCGGCAATTTCTGCTTCATTCTGAAACTGCACCCCTGATTCTAATCTTTTAGAATCCTGTATTTTAAAAGAACTCAGTATTAATTCTGTGAAACAAGTTTCAAAACCAGCCCCAAATATAAAATTC
This sequence comes from Avahi laniger, assembly GCA_963575035.1. Classification (NCBI taxonomy): domain Eukaryota; kingdom Metazoa; phylum Chordata; class Mammalia; order Primates; family Indriidae; genus Avahi; species Avahi laniger. The sequence goes on along the minus strand of CAUYSK010063789.1, from coordinate 51,950 downwards.
CAAATATTAGAAGAGAAGCCCACTTGTGCTTTCCTTAGTTTTCCTTGTTGGTTCAAAAATATGTTTTCCCTTTGCTTACTGTTCCTCAAGAGAGCACATACCAATCATAATCTTTAATGAACTTTAAGTTTTAGTGGACAAAATATACCAAGAATCAACCAAACATTATGCAAAAGTTTAGTTCATCCAAATGCACACTGACCCCTCTACCACAACCTCAATGGTTCCCAAAATTAACTTACAGACTGGAGAGCATTTCGGGCAAGAATCAGTTTGTCTTCACAGACGACACTGTCCCTCTGAACTCGGTTGGCAATCTGCTGCAACATTTCCAACCTAAAAGATGAGACAATATAAAATAAAGCTTCTCCCTTTGAAATCAAAGAGCTTACCATTCCCGAAAAATGCAGCCCACTAAAAGTAAAACACAATCCCACACCAGTGATTCAATACCTTCGTCCACCCAAGGATTCATTGCCGAAGCTAATGCAGGAGTTGATCAGTGTCGGACCACAATGAACCGAGAGAAGATTTTCATTTGAATCAAGGCTAGTTCGGGTACTGGTGGTATTACTAAACACAGAATCACTGCTATGGTAACTGTAACTACTACTGTGCATTTTTACTCTGAAAATGATATTCCTTCTTTGACCATTCAAAGTAGACTTTTAGAAGGTCTAGGAAAAAAGCTCTACTTCTAACGGTGAAAAGTGGCAGCTGAATGTTACAGCCTTTAACGGCTCCTTAAATATGCTTCAACTTGCATACGCAACACACAGCAAATAATATGCTGATAACTATTCAAAAGAATCTTGCCTAAAGCCATCCTTTGCTAGCTGAGGTTTGCCTTTTGTAGCTTGCATTAAAACCCTACAAGTACAGACAAAGCAGAGTGATTTGGGCGTCACTGGAATAGATATGCCAAATATTTTCACAAAGAGTCATCCAATTGCAACCACCTAAAAAACAACCCAGATGCCTCACAGAAGCCCAGGTACAGCAAGTAAAGATTATTCTGGCAATACTAATCATCAGCTAAAAGAACACAAATATTCCATCATGGCCTGACTTCTGAAAAGCGTCAGGTCTGTGTGGAATAACATAACAAAGGCAAAAAGCTAGACATCATCAAGTACCTATAAACAAATGAATTTGATGAGAAACAAAATACATTTCCATTTTAACCACCATGTCATTTGTTTATTAGGTTAAATTAACTGGAAAAGTATCCATTTACCTTTCTTTATATAACATGCTCTCAGTAATGTTACTTCTAAACTACTATAGTTACTTTACATCTTTAAAAGCCAAAGTGCCAAGTAGAGTATTGATGCAAATTTAATTTGTCCGTGCTTGTTTTTCCTTTCTATAGGTTATTACACAGCATGAGAAATTGGCTCTTTCCCATTTGTCTTTTACACACTCCCATGCCATGTAGCTCTTATTTGTGATACATGGTCAATGCCAAAAAACTTGTTGCATCAAGAAAAATGGAGGTATTTATCCAAACAAGCTCCTAAATATTTTCCTACCTCCAAAATTACAAAGCCTTCTCCATGCTAAGGGTAGACATTTTTCTTTTCAGAAATCAATAAAGGGAAAGTTTGAGAGTGCCATGTCAAATATAGTGAGTAAACAGAACAGCTCAAAACAATAATAGCAGCACCTAGCATTTATTAAGCAATTATTATGTGCAGGAAATTAATCATTTTACATACATTACTTCTCCTCATACTCATAACCACTAAATGTGGCAGGTATTATTACACCCTATTTAAAGATGAGGAAACTGAGGCTTAAAGAGTTAAAGAACTTGTCTAAGGTAACACAATTTGTAAGCTGAGCTAACAATCTGACTCAGGATTGAGTGGATCCTGAACTATAACCACTCTCTGTATTCTTTTATTGACATATAATAAAATTTAGCTACTATTCTGATGACTAAAATTCTATTCCGTATCCTTTCTCTGGCATACTTTTCCATTATTCCAGATGATTAGCTTAGTGTCTCATTTTAATCACTCTGAATTAACTCTTCCATAAAAGTTCTATCATGTGTATTTCAATTTTGTTTTGGTTCTAATGATCCAGTTAGGTAGATATAACATTATGCTTTAACAAAAGTGTAATCAGTCATTTAATAAATGAATGAGAAGTTAGATGTGCTCCCATATCTTCAACACATTATTTCATAGTCCAACAATGTTGAAGTCAATGTGGGAGGCACAAAGAACATAACCATACTGAGCACCTCTATTGTGTACCAGGCACTGTGTTAAGCATCGGCAACGCAAGGCACAGCAAAAACAAGATTTTTGTCTCCGCATTCCTGGAGTTCCCATCTGTGAAACAGGCAGCGCTTAAACAAGCAATTTCAGAAATAAATATAAAATAGCTACCAAGATAAGCGCTACAAAAGAACAATACAGGTAAATACGAGAGTTCTAAGCAAGACATCTTAAATAGCTTGCACGGAAGTTTCCTGAGGAAGTAATGTTGGAGGTGAGCTCTGAGAAGGATTAGGAATAGAGTTGGGGAGTAAAGCAGCAGCCAGGGTGGCTGCTCTACAGACAGCCAAGGAAGCCAAAGAGGTGTGCCTGACCACACAGACCTCAGGTGGGAAGGCCCTGTGGACCTCATGGCTGAGGAACACAGATCACAATTCCCATGTAGCACACGTCAGGATGTGAGGTAAGCACCTCGACTGAGACAAATGTTCCTGGAGACTAAGCGGTACCTTCCTGGGCAACTGGGTGTAATAAGGGAGAATGATAAAGAGCCAGTGATGATTTCATGGAATAAATGCATTTGTAGAAGTGGAGCAGGAAGGAAACCTGAACTGAGTGTGTTCTAGACACCACCCCATCACCCTTTATATGGCAAAGGGCTAGACTTCGGTTTCCACTTCCCCATGGAAAGTGGGCCACAGCCAAAAGTGTAACAAGAAACAAAATAAGTTAATTGTTGACCTATGAGCTTCCAGATCCAGGCCCTGGTGAGTTAAGGCCTGTAAGAGAAATTATGGGTAATTGACATTGGCTTAAAAGCTATAACATATCATTAGATAAGACTTCGCATACCAATCCAGCCTACCAGGTCCTTTATATGTATATGTGTGTATGTGTGTGTATGTGTGTGTGTGTGTGTGTGTGTGTGTGTGTATAAACTTCACTGAGTTATTCCTTAAAACCTTTCGAAGAGTTTCTAGATAAGAAAATTAAGGATCCTCAAGACTAAGTGCCTTATCCACAGTCACACAGCCAAGGAAACAGAAAAGGTAAATTTTGGTCCTAGGTCTGCCTGGCTCTAAAACTTAAGTTCTTTGCACAAGAACAAAGACTGCCCCACTCTCCCACTGAGATCCATGGCAGGAAACATCTCTGGCCTACCTTTCTACTTCTGGACGAAGTGCCTTCTCCCTCTCGAGCATGGCAATAATGAGTTTCCCCCACTCTTTTTCTATGTCATTTGGATGATAACCTTGAAGGAGTTTGATGCGTCCAAATTCTATCCAAATCTTGAGAAAACAAAAATATTTAATGTGAAGCAAAGATGTAAAAACAACATAACAACAAAAAATATGCTTAACACTACAAAGGAAATTTCAGCTTACCTCTAATAATTTATATAGGCGTTTAATTTTTGATTTTTCTGTCTCCTTTGGTGGAATTTCTGTTTCTTTGAACTGTAAATACTGATTATAAAGTGCCTAAAATGAAAGGGAAAATAAATTAAGCACCAAACTTCAAAGACCTGTTTTTTCATTATCTCACTAAGTCCCTTCTTCAAATGCTATTTACTGTGTCATGTGAATTCGGTGGAATTCCTTTATAAAATTGACAATCAAAAAGACAATACTGATTCCCAGCCAGTTGGAGACCTGGGTTATATGAGATTTGATGACAGTGTAATTATTGATGTGAGCCATGATTCAACATGGGCCATACGGGGATCTGGATAATAACAAACCATGGCAGTGTTTACTATGGCTCTTCTAAAAATCTCTCATCATCCAAACAAGAAAACATCCTTTAAAAGATACACTTTCCAAATGATGCTCTTTAGCTTTTAGTTTTTGTAAAAATAATCTGATGCAATTCCCATAAAGGAAGAAAAAAAACCTGTTCTATTTCATGGTTATATCCTTGAAAACAGGATTCTTGGCAGATAGATAGGGCTAAAATTTGGTTTCAATACCCTATTGGCCAATTTAAACATATTCTTTTCTTCTTTTTTTTCCTTTGGACTTCTGCAATAACTTGGAATAAACAGATTTTTTTAATAAATGAAGATAGATACAATTAATTCATGGTGCTATTATAGAAGTTTCAACCATATAATTAAATTAATTACTAATTTGTAGATATTAATTTGAGAGCCTCTTAAATATAATTTATTGTATTTATTAACAAAGACCTCCATAAAAAATTATGTAGATAAAACATCTCCACATATAATAAGCATATACTAATTATTTCATCATAATTTATGCTGCTTTAAAACAAAACCCTGCAAATCTTCAGGCAGACACACTTCTCAAAGATTCCATTCAAAGTTTTGCTAACACAATTATTTGGCATTTCTCATGATATATTTTCTTTCCTGTACTATGTCCTAATCTAGGAACTAGCAAGGAATCGGTGTGGTCACTCAAATTTCTTCCATAACTTTAGGAATCTTGCACTAATCAGAAGCCAGTACAAATTTACCCAAGGGTCTGGACAATAGCAATCCATTTGGAAATAAGTGTGTGTGAAGATGAAATCTGAAATTGATTTGAGCTCAAAATGTAATGTTTTAGGACGTCTGACGGTCACTAAGCACTGAATGCCACTACGCGTTAAACACTGTTCGTGGCACCTCGTGGTGGCAGAAGGAAAAAGCTTTCCTGCCCCGGAAGGTTTTACATCTATTTAGGGAGACATCACACAAACAACATTAGAACAGTTAAAAAGTTTCACATCATCAGATGCCAAATAACTCTGTGCCAAGGACAAACTCCCTCTGGCAATGGGAATGAGAGCTGTTCCACAGATGTTCTGTATGGACGCAGAAACATAACAAATAACTCCAACAGGGTCCACCCTGGGTTATTACAGTGTTTTTCAAATTCAGTTTGATCAGGAAAACAAAGCTCACAAAGCAAGAAGTTAAGGCTTTGTAATCGATATTCACATTACTAGCTTCTAGAAATAAAGTAGACTACTTTGCTACTACAGATCTACATATGCAAAATGAAAATTTATTCTTTGATAAGTTTACATATCTATCATGTCTTTTATATTTCCGTAATGTCTTTGCCTCAAAGAGCTTGACCTAAGTTTTTCAGTATTAGCAAATATTTTACTAAACCATGAATTCACTCATACTAAAAGTTAGATAAGTATTTTCAAATTCATGGTAAAATACAGTATGTACCTCTTGCTATACAAAAGAAGCCTCTGGGGCAGTTTTTAATAGGACTGAACCACAAGTGTACTCCCAACCACTCTCACGCTTGTGTGCACTTCCCAGAGGCCCTTTCTGCCAGCTGTCCAGTGGGCTCCAAGCATTTCCCATGCACCAAAAACGATTTGGCAATGTCAGTTCTAGAGACTCTCTCAAATTAAACCTTTAAACACTGAACAAATCAAAGCTTAAGGGCTATAAATTTCTTTGAGATGTTGCTCCTATTATGTTTTTCATTATTAATGTTTACCTCTATTTTCTCTGTATAACGGAGAGATGAATAAATCAAAATTTTTGTCCACTTATTAGTGGCTTGCTAAGGGCAACTTTTCTTGAACTTCTAAAATCACAAAATTATTACAGTACTATTTAAAAGTTTACAATCAAATCAATCCTACTTAATTTCTGTAGTGAGACTGACCTTTAGTTCCACAGGATTATTAGGAAATGTTCTCTCAGACATTGTGGTCACATGGTGTCTAATCCACTGGATGAGGTAGTTCACCATATTCTGGTATTCAATCCATTTGACTTCAACATCCTAGAACAATGACATGACAGAAAAGGTTCATGTCTGTATATGATAATGTTCCAATCTAACACGATTTAGTCGGAAATCATTCTGTGAATTTACACATCTTGAAGCCTGACAGAGAGAACCAGCTAAATGTTTTCTTACTTTGTACCCAGCCTGAATCTCTTCCACATAAACAGCTTTAAAAACATGCTATTGACATTTGGCCACTAACACTAGCCCAATGAGTGCCAATTCTGATCCAAAGACAGTGGCTGCCTATCAGTTCCCCCGGGACACTGTGTTGAGAAGGCTTCTGAGGCTGTATGCAAGTACAGCAGAAAAAAAATCCATGGTCAATTTAGATATTTTCTAAGTTTCAAGAAAGGGAAAGTCACAGCTTGTATAAGCGAAGTTCGCTCCCACCTCTGTCAAACATTTTAGATCTAAGTCTACCGCGTATCTGAAAATCAAAAGAGTTATATAATATGTAGGAAACCAGACAGGAATGAAAACTACAGAAAATATATATAGTGGAATTATTCAAGTACTCATCAAGCAAACTTTTTAAAAACGGAAAAAACTGGAAGGCTGGTCAACTACTATGTTCAATTAAGTATTTGATGAATGTTTATTATGTTCGAAGATTATGCTAAGTGTTATAAAAAATAATACCTTGAGACATAATACCTATTGTCAAGAGCTACTGTCTATATGGGAAGGCAAAAAAGATACATAAACATTTAAGCAAAATGAAAAGCAGTATTTAATTACATGTTGAAATAACTGAAACAGGTAGTATATGCTAGAAGTCAAGATAAGAATCAGGTAAGCATGTCTGTGCCTCGAAACAGTCACTAAAAACTTCTTGGAAAAGGTCCTCTCTGAGCAGTTCTGCTATCATCAGTAAGTAATTGTTGGGGCGTGGGATGGTGGAGAGAGTAGATAAAAGATAGGTGAGTCCCACGTGAGACAGGACACAGACATGGAAATGCCCCAGCTATCAGTTAACAGTTCATACTGGGAAATCATAGCTAAAAATGTAGGTGAGCAGGATACTTAATATATGCAGTTTTGTCATATATCAGAATATCTAGATTGGATTTAACCTTCCAAGCAATATGTTGCCACTGAAAATTTTCAAGCTAAGACATCAGGTTTAATAAGATTAATTTGGCAATAATGTGCAGAGTGGTGGGAAGAGGGAAAAAATAGAGATAGAAAGCCTTAAGAAAGCTATCACCCTAGTTCTAGAGTGATAAGAGGCAGGAGAAGGGTGGAGGCAGTGAGAAGAGAAAGCAAGTGGTGACCAAAAGAAACATTCTGAAGCAAAATTCAGCATTGAATTGTGAGGGGCAAGCATGGGAACAAGTTAGTAGGATATCCAGAGATGATAAGATCTTTGAGAGAAGAAACAGAGGAAGAATATGGAAATAGGTCTAGCACACAGAGCTGGGATAAGAGACCAGAAAACAGAGATCCTAATCCAAGGGAGATAATCCAGGCTGAGCTCATAAATCTCCAAAGAAACATGTAAAAAAAAAGATATCTGCACAGAGGAGAAGAGAAGCTTGAGTGAAGGGGATCATTTCCCAAAATACAGTGTTTCCTGTTCTCTTCTGGAAATGCATAAACACTTGTTAGCATGAGCACTACAAAATGCACGATTGAACTGAATTACACAAACTTTTGAGAAACAGAGAACTAACAAAGAGCCCAAAGCTATGTGTCAGAGACCTTGACGAGTTTACTAATTAGCTTTGTTAATCTGGCCAAATCCAATAACCTTCTTCTAGACTCCTCTTTTAAATCTAAAAAATAATATCTAGCTTACTTATTTCATGGAATCATATGAATTAATAAACTTGAAATTGCTTCCAAAAGTGAGACATTCTATACATAGCAAACAGCAGTTGTAAAATAACAGCAAGCTAAAAATGAAAATCTCCAAATTTTAGGAGTTTACAGCTTTTATTCATAAAATGACCTATAACTCTAAATAGCCTCTTTTATTTATGACACAGAACAAATGTTTTAATTAGCTATATTTTAAATTTAATGGTGGAACGATGCCATGAAATACATAGAGTGCCAGTTTATTAAAAAGCATATTAACTCAAATTCTTTAAAATATATTTGACATTTAAAAACTGCAAAAGTACTATGAAAGAATTCAGTTAACTGGTCATCACTGAATCCATAGCTTCTAGAATGGAAAAATCAATACTCACATTTGCACCAATGCCTTCACCACCTTCAGGGACTTTAGGAAATGCATCATAGAGAGATGAAACATAAGTTATTACTGATTTTTCATCAGGTGAGGAGACATCAACATCTAAAAACAGCAACATAAATTATTTCATGACGTTGATAGACTACTTTTGATCAGGCTTTCATGCCTGTCCATATATAGTCCAGTAAACAACTCACCTTCAGGGTCCAGAAGTCTTATAACACCAATTTTTTCTGCTACATAAAAAGCGTGCTCTAAATTTGCAAGGTTGCTTTGAACAGCAACAGTATTCATGTCTATCAGGTCCGGCCTAGGAAAAAAATTCACCATGTTAATTTTCTCATGTGCCAATTCAACATTATATTTACATGTGTACCTATTTATATAACAATGTCTGCAAATAATAACACTAAGCCTGTGTTAAAATAGAGATTTTTCATCAAACATTTAATATTGCTTACTTCTCTCAGAAACTTTTGTGTGTCGAAAGCAAATATAATAAGGAAAATATAAAAATGTGAACACACATAACTTTCAACAAAGTCTACAAATATCTCATAGTCAAAATACATATGAGTATCTGTCCCATTCAACTGATTTAAGCTCCACTACTCCAATAGCATCTTCCCAATCCAGCCAGCACCCTCTCAATATTTCTCCCCAAACACAAAAAACTTCATGCCCAGTTCAAGGCCACGTCCATGGCATCCTTACTCTCACATGTCCTTTCATGTCACTGCTGTCTTCTATAATCCTCCTCAACCTTCCAAGCAGAGATCAACCACACCTCCTCTGGGGGGCCTGGCTGATCCTCCCCAGTCCCCATTTCTCTCTCTGTTCCCTACAGTCCTTACAGCTCCTGGCCTGTGCCACTCAGTGAGGCACTTAGGATAATCTCACATTTCTTTGCCCTATTAATTCACTGTTTTGTGTACATGAATATCTTGTTTCTCCCAACCTGTCAATTCGAAGATAGTAAGTACCACGTATTAATAAAATATAATATTTTGTCCTTCTGCCGAGATAAAAGTGACATATACAGAGTAGACCCTCAATAAATAACTACTGATTAGTTGATAAGTAGGCTGGTCAGTTAGTAATTTGAACCATAAATGAATGGCTAAAATAAGCACTAATTTATATCTTCACAAGCACCCCTGTGTGCATATGTGTGCATGCACACATGTACACACACAGTCTCTTACTCTTTCTCACGTACCAGACGTCATTTGTGAGACTAACATGATACCCTAAACCATGGGGATACTTTGAAGCTAGCTCAATCTACGTGAGATGGGAAAAGACTCCTCAAATACTCCTTGGAACAAAAGTGCAAAATATGGTAGTTGGAAGTGTCTCTCAAGACCAGAAGCCAGTCAGGAAACTTTGATCTCAAAAACAAAGCATTAAAAGAACACAGAAACAAATGTGGAAATAGCAAAGCCTTCAAAAAAAGTGTCACCCACTTTTTGTGAATCTGTAAGAATCTGTTGATCACCTTACAAAAGCAAGGCTCTCCATAATCTCCCAGGCATTCTGGTTTGTTCAAAATAATTATTTGGGGAACCACAGAAAGAGTGAGAGGGTTCAGAGGTAATGTGGGAGGAGTGAAATGCAAATTATTTTGAATACTACTTGGCAGGCTGCTCATATGAGAAACTCTTTGAAAACATATCATTAATCTTAGAAAGGTAAATGGCAATTTGTACTCTTATTGTTATGGTGACCTCCCAAGAAATCTACTTATAGTTTTATAGCACTTTGCACTGTTCATAACCTGGAAATGCAGCTACCATTACCTACATGCTCATATTCCAGGAAATTATTAGGAAATTCTTTAATGTTTTTCATATGCTATCAATATAATCACTCAAAAATGATCCTACATTTATTATACGAACAATAAATCCACTGACAACAACAGAGGTAAACGGCAGACCTCTAAAAATAACATTTTTAATTCACATACACGCATATTGAAGAATCTGCCAACTTTAAGATTACCAAACAGGTAAGTATAATAGTGTAGACAAAAAGAAATATCTAAAGTTCTTTCATTTAAAAAATTGCTTTGTTTCCATAAAGTTAACATATTTTGGAGAAATAAAAAGCAGGCTTTCTCATCTGCCAAATCTCAGAACAAGAAATGGCATGTTAGTGAGAACCCTGCCATTAGCAAAGAAAGTAAACACTGACTAATCCCACAGAGGATGAATCAAGTCATTGAAGAATCAAGTTTTTTAACTAGGAGAATAAAACGTAAGACTTACTTCAAAATGACAGTCATTTTTGCACAAAAGCAGCTGCATAATACAATGAGTTTCAATAAGTCACCTCTTCTAACATGATATTTAACACTTTCATGGCTTTCCTCCACTAAAAGATAGCACTGGATAAGGAAAATTACTTAAGCAAAAATGGAAAAGGGAAAACTTTAAAACCCACTAAGAAAATATAAACCCTGTAAGTCTTCAAAATGCTATTCCTTCCCTAGCTCATCTCCTAACAGTGTGGTCATTTCTGTCTTTCAATTTTTCTTTCCTCTGTTTGCCTGGAGCATCCAGAAGAGGCCTGTGCTGTGTCTTCCTTACCTTCCTTCTTTCTATGTAGTCTCACTGGGATAATAATATAAGCTTTATAATCCCACTCAACCTTCCAAACAGAGATCAAGTCACAGCTCCTCTGCGGGGCCTGGCTAATCTCCCCAGCCCCCATTTCTCTCTCTGTTCCCTACAGCCCTTACAGCTCCTGGCCTGTCAGTTATTTCTCACATACAAAAGATATTTATTTTCATTTTAAAGGTTTCATTTCACTGTAATATCTTTTTATGGATGGTCAGCAGAGAATTTCATTTCCGTCTTAGGTAAAAGTAACCAAAGAGCACTAGACCATACTGTAAACATATAGAAGGTAGAAGCCATGTTCCTATATTACATTTTAGATTAGCTGAACATTAACTATTCTAATTTCCCTATTTTATGGAAACTTTTCAAAATCATATAATATAATCCTTTGCCACCTAAAATAATATATACTAGTCTTTCCATGGAAAAAAGGACAATTTCTTTTTTTTACTATTCTATGATAATGTAATCATTTCTAAATGACTCAAACATCATGGATTGTAACTTTTTAAAACTTATATTTAATTCCCACCCTTTCTTTCATAAATGATTAAAAACAGCTTACAAAGAAATGAAAATATAAGAAGATAACATCAATTTTAAATTTGAAGTATAAAACCAAGAAAAGGTCTTAAAATGAAGTTGAAAGTGAGACCAAAAAGTATAAATCATTTATATGCACACTTAATGCTCTTAATTTGTTCCCAAAATATAGGGCAAAAGGTATCAAACACAGTGCTATCGCCAAAATACAAAATAATTCTGGATAAAAAGAATGTTTATCTTTCACACAACACCCATCTTAAAAGAGTATCCTCCCCCGTTAAAATAGATATATATACCATGTGCTATATACATAAATATGTTTGTGGGCATTTATGCATATATAGGTGTGTGTATATATACACATGGATATATGGATATAGCATGAGGATATTATCACCTACACAAACAGACTGTCCAAGACAGTTGAACATTAACATTACATAAGATATATTTTGGTATAGACACCTCCAAAGTAACTTTCCAATCCTTACTCTATTAATATACTAGCTCACATGAGAATTCAATAGGATTATGTGAGAAAATATGACTTATACAGTGTTGTAAATGGCTGCCAATTAGCACAAGAGATTACCTAAGATTACCACATTATATCATGCAAACACCAATACACTGAATTACAAGGAGCATAAGACAAAGTCGAAATATTTGGAAAGCAAGTACTTAGAAGCATCCTAGAGGGAACGCTGATTAAAGTTAGCTAACAAAAAGGAAGAAAATGTTAGCTTACAGAAGAGTACATTAAGGCAGATACAAGATTACCAAATCTTGAACCAAAAATGTGACAATAACTGAAAGGACAGATGTGAGAAATATCAATAGTGAAGGTTTAAATCAGGATTTTTTTTAAAGTATGAAAAAATTAAGAGATTTAAATTCATACATTTGTTAGATTGTGCTGGCTCTCAATCAGCACTTAAGAATTATTTAAGTAAATATAAACAGGTTTTGGCTAAACCCCATCAGAACCCCTTTCCCACGTCTGAGAAATTTACCTTTCATGAATCTTGGGAGAAGGAGATGGGCAAAGCCCATTTTCCAATACAAAAACAAAAACAGGGCAGGTTTTTCTCACCTTTTTTTTTTTTTGCTCAAGAACTGTCTACTGCATACCTTGCCCCCACACACAACACTACCTGGCCACTCAGATTCTTCCTGAGACTTGATTTCACCATCATCTCTTCCAGGAAATACTTTTCTCTGTTCCCAAATGCTCTCTGCTATCTCTATTTCTAAATTTACCACATTTCATTAGAATTATACATTTGTCTGTCTCTCACACTGGACCACGGGAAGGGCTTGTGTTTTGTCCATGTTCATAACCTCAGTATCTAGCATAAGGCATAGCACGTGAACTTCTGAGGAGTGAATAAATAATAAAGAAATGAATGAGCTACAGGGACCGGAAGGTATTAGTGATTCAAATTCTTGGAGACATTTTCCATCCTAGGTTTGGTCCTTTTCTTTTCTTTTCACTACTTTCTACAGACAAAACCATGATCTATCACTTCCAACCAAGATTTCAATCCTTATCAAAATCTACATGGAATAGGTACAATATTGTACCTTCTCCATATTCTAAACAGAAGCACACACCGTTTTGAGGCTTCCTAAAGGCTTTTCTCTGCTGAAAACAATTTGAAAAACAGGCATAAAATGAAAACAATAAAAAGCATAAATTGTCGCTTCCAGGTTCCCCTCCCTTCTTATGCACTCATGTGCCACCAATTTCAGCTTATGGTAAAACTGCCAATCGGGATACCTTATAAAATAACAATCACAAAACAATAACAGGGACTAATATATAGTGATATACACTATGCAGTAGGCAATGCAATACAGCATTTAAATGCATTATCTCGCTTAATCCTCTCAACAACCCTAAGCAATAGGTTGTGTTACTATCCTGAATTTACAGATGAAAAAAATCAAAGCATAAGGAAGTTACATAACCTAACCAAGAACACAAATCTGGTAAGTGGTAGTCAGGATTTGAACCCGGTCTGTCTGAGTGCAAAGCCTGAGTTCTTCACTGCGCTATCCTGGCACTATAAACGGAGAACTAACTTAAACAGTAACACCCAATATGAAGCTGAGAACTCCAGATAAAGAAAATAGAGAAGAAATTATGCTTCTGCTATGAGAGAAAATGATAATGATGATAATACCCACAAAGAAACACAAGAAAGCATGTGTGTGTGTGTGTGTGTATATATATATATGTATGTGTGTGTGTGTGTATTGACATACTCAGAAAAATAAGATGAAGTTCCAGACTGTTACCAAAATAGTACTCATCAACTTATATTATATTATATCGATGTTTGCCATACTTGAAATGGTTTTAGGGCCCTAAGCCAAATTAAGAACAGAGAGAAGGGCGTGGTTATCTGTATTTTAAAAAGTTTCTCCCCCTCCCCCAGGTGATTCTTATCAGACAAGTCTGGGAATTAAACCATGTTAGAATCCCTCCTTTCTAACAATTCTTTAATTTTTTTTAAAAAAAGTATAAACATTTTGCATTGGCAAGAAAAAATACACAATACCATCACATAATTATGTAACAATACAAAGCACATACAAACACAAAAATGCCTACTGTCATATACCCTCAGTAGGAGACAGTGAACCTTTCAGCTCTTTTCAAGTGTTTATTTTTATTATTTAAATCTAGAAGAAAAGGATACATTTAGTGTTGGCAAGAAGGGGTGCTACATTTTGTGTTGGCTTAACTCTGCAGTACACTGTAAAATGACAGCCTGGGAGAGACCGCACTTGGTCACAGAATCTTTTTTTGATCAGAATTTAAAATAAATCAAAACAAAACAAAACCACTTAAACTTTGTGATTTGAGCTATCTGAAAGACACTGGGCAACAATTTACTTTCTCCATTAAAAAAAGGATAAGACAGAAAGTAGAATGGTGGCTGCCAGGGGCCGGGAGGTGAGGAGAATGGGGAATTCATGTTTAATGGGTACAGAGTTTCAGTTACGCAAGATGAAGAGAGTTCTAGAGACAGATGGTGGTGATGGTTATACAAAATGTGAATGTACTTAATGCCACTTAACTGTACACTTAAAAGTGGTTGAGATGGTAAATTTCATGTTATATGTATCTTACCACAATTTAAATTTTTTTAATTTTTAAAAAATAATTTTTATATATTTGAGAGAAAAGACATATTGAGGTGGAACAAAAAAAAAAAAATCACAGAGCTGTGATTCAAGCGTCTTGTTGATATAGTTCTAACTTGGTCTCTGTTTGGCTTTGGACACACATCCTGCAACCAGTGTCTCAGTTCCTTTGACAAGAAATGAAACTCAGAAATTATGTAAGTTAGAACAAAAATCACCTAGGGAGCATCTGGAAATGCGTGTGGGTATGGGCGGGAGGGCATTATGGGCTGGTGCTGTCATGGGGTTGGAAGAAAGAACTCAACTGATTTGCCAAAGGTCTCAAAAGAGGATTTATGGGAAAGTAGCCGTGAAACTCAGTCTAAAGAGCAATGTATGCAGGTTATTAAGAAATGTATATTGGCACAAAAATAATGTAACGAAAATGTAATCAGAGAAGATATAACTTGATGCTTTGGTACATTATTTGTACATAATTCTTCCCAGTCAACAAACTAGCAAGTTCACTCACTCATTTATTCATTCACTATTTAATATGCATATACCATGTGAGGCAATGAGAATATAATAATTGTGTATATGGAGGGCTCAGAGCTTGGGAGTAAACCAGGAGAAAACCTGGTGGAAGAGCATCTGGGTGGAGGAAAAAGCATCGCACAGCTCTGTGGTGGGAGAAAGTGTGGCTACAAGGAGACCAGTACATGGGGAGGGGCCAATAGCTAAGGGAACATGGTGAGAGAGAGGCTGGACGAGTGGCAAGGGACCAAGATGATGCAGTATCTCATAAACTTCTTAAAGGATTGTGAACCTTTTTCTAAGAACTATGGAAAGCCATTAAAATGCATTAAGGAGGATTATAAGAGATTAAATAATCAAATCTGGGGTCAAATGGAGAAGAAATTTAAAGTGGTGAAAGCACACTCTAAGAATCCAGGTAGGTGACCACGGTGGCTTGCAGAAGAATGTGGCAGCAGTGAGGAGAAATGGACAAGTCAGGAGATATTTAGACGGTCAAATCTACAGAACTCAGTTCTATAACACTGGTTATAGTACTCAAGGCTGCAGGTGTGGACGAAAGACAACGTGGAGAGAAAAGAGAAGGCCCAACATGCAACCTTGCAAAACTCCAACATTTCCTGGCCTTGTGAAAGAGGCGGAGTCTGCAAAGAGGGCTGAGCAGGAGCAGCCCAAGAAGTGGGAGAAAAACCAGGGGAGTACAGTCCCATAAAAGCTAAGGAAAAGAGTATTTTAAGAAGAAAAGAGTATTTTAAGAAGAAAAGAATGCTCAATAGAGCCAAATACTGACAAGTAAGTGAAATGTGGCCTGAAAAAAAACTCCATCGGATTTAGTCACATGGAAGTCACTCATGACGCTAGAAGAAGTGTTTTAGTGGATTATGGAATTAGAAACCAGATTAGTGTGGGTTGGGGAATAAATGTGAAGTGAAGAAATGAAGATGGCAGATATAAGACAACTCTTCTGAGGGGTTTGGCCTTGAAGGAAAGGAATGATATAAGGTAAGTAGCTGGGAAAAAAAGCATGGGGCTAACAAGAGTGGTTTTGTTTGTTGTTTTATTAAGGGGAGAGGCTTCAGCATGCTTAAAATCCAATGAACAAGATCTGTTAAAGGAAAAAGTGGAATATACATGAGAAAGGAGATTTCCGAGGCAATGACTACGATGAGATCCAGGGCACAGCAGGAGGGGACAGGCTTTGCATAGGTGCAGAAAGGACTCTAGCCCTGAGCAGGAGCACAGGGGGTGAGGATGGATGCGAATGAGGTAGGTTTGTAACTTTGGTAGCAAAAAGAAAGATTTTCCACTTGTTGGCTTCAATTTTCTCTGTGAGCAGCAGTCGAGATTATTTGTCAACAGTGAGGAAAAGGTGGTAGGAGGAAGGTGATGTGAGCAAGAGAAGAAGTAAATAACAGGAATAGAAAAAGACTTCAGGTCAGAACCATCTGAGGCCGGTGCTGATGAGTTCTAGTGAAATCAATCTACCCTGAAGTAGGACTCTGGTGGGCTTCCCTGCTGGGTACACACACAGACAAGCACGTGGCCGGGCTCATCCGGGGGCTCAGTCTTCACTGGGAAAATAGGGTATACTCATCAGTTTGCAAGGAACTGGAAACAGATTGTCTGGAAGTTTAAAACAAACAAACGAAAAAACCCACTCCATTTACCTAAAGATCATTCTTAGAACACCCTCTGTACTCCAGAACACAACCCACACACAGATGCGTAAAGCCACTTAGGCCACTTAACATCTGCGCTTCAAAAGATCACAGGGTAAGACTATGCATTCAGTACGCCTCACTTATCCTGTGACAGGAGAGCAGTTACCATAACAAATTCCTGAAGATGACTGTTTGGATGAAATCATGTTCAGGCTTAGCTTATTCTTTTTGTTCTTATTGGTACAAAAAGCACCTCACCTTGCACTCCTCCCCCAGGAAAAACCTGTAATATGGTCTTCCCCTCTCCCCCCCGCCGCAAATAAATATGAACACACAGAGGACCCATGCACAGTTGCGCAACTGGGTGTAGGCATTCCTTTTTGCTCATATTTGGGCACAGATTATTGAAAGAAACAAAGCTAAGAACTCCAAGGTAGCAACAAGCTATGAAGGTAATCTTCCCTTATTCCCAAAACTAGATGTCTGGACAAGGTCCGTCAGCTCACGCTTGTAATCCTAGCACTTTGGGAGGCTGAGGCGAGAGGATCGCTTGAGGCCAGGGGTTTGAGACCAGCCTGAACAAGAGCCAGACCCCATCTCTACAAAAAACAGAAAAATTAGTCAGGCATCGTGACGCATGCCTGTAATTCCAGCTCAGGAGACTGAGGCAGGAGGATGGCTTGAGCCCAGGAGTTTGAGGTTGCAGTGAGCTATAATGACTCCACTGCATTCTAGCCTAGGTGACAGAGTGAGATGCTGTATAAAAAAAAATAAATAAATAAAAACACTAGATGCCTAAAAAAAAAACCCCAAAACAAAAAACTAGATGTCCAAGTTTACTTTATATATTCTTTTTTCCCCTACAATGTGACTCTATTAATAGCAAGGCAGAGAGCAAAGAGGAGAAACACTATAATTTACTGCAAGCTTTGTCAGTACTTCAAGATTACAATCTAACAACTTCAATAACTTCAAGATACTTACTGAATTATGACTCTCACTTTGCAAAGAACAATAAACCCCACAACAGCCTCATAGACTTTAATACATACAGAGAATAATACTGATTTTCATAGAGGAGTATTCCTCCAGTACCTGTCTGTTAGTGAACTGATAAAAGTTTAAGTAAACCTTAGTGACAAAGGAATAATTACTCTCTGCCCCAAAAGAGGAAGGCTCAACTTGTTTATACTGTGGTAGAAAATTAAATCTTAAACTACTTCATATCATAGAATAAGATGAGAATGTGAATAAACAAGTCAAAATTAAAGAATTTTGAAACAAATAGATAAGCCTGTCAAAGAATAATAGATGACGAGACACAAGCCAGCTGCTCCTGTGATGTAGAAGAAATCTTAATATAAGAAAGAGGTTAGAGGATGCTGAAGAGAAACACGATAAAAGAAGGACAAGTTAGGTTTCAAAGCAAGGAACGTCTCCATCAAACCCTATCTTCTCTTGAGCTCTACAGCCAGTGCTCTACTGTCAGCAGATCGGCAACAGTGTATCAGGGAGGAAGGGAAACTAAGGTTTATTAAGTACTTCCTAGTCTCTGGCACAGTGATAGGCACTCTGTCATATGCTATCTCAAGACAGCCCCACTGCTGATATTGTAACTTTTTCAACGATGACATCACTCTGAAATTTGCATATTTATTTAGTCATTTTTTTCCCTAACACATACATGTTTAGACTAACAGCTTGCACATCAAACAAAGGGAAACATGGGCCTGGAACTTCCGCTCTGGCACATCTATAAAAGCTGAAAATAAATAATTTTATGAGTAAAAAGGCAAAGTAAAAGAAGGGAGAGTGGGCCAAGCACAGTGACTCACGCCTGTAATCCCAGCACTTTGGGAGGCCGAGGTGGAAGGATTGCTTATGCCAGGAGTTTGAGATCAGCCTGAGCAAGAGTGAGACCCTATCTCCACAAAAAAATGGAAAAATTAGCTGGGCGTGGTGGCACGTGCCTGTAGTCCCAGCTACTCAGGTGGCTTAAGTAGGAAGATAGGTGGGGTCCGGGAGGTTGAGGTTGCTGTGAGCTATGATCACGCCACTGCTCTCATGCCCGGGCAACAAAGAGAGACCCTGTCACCGAAGAAAAAAATAAATGAAATTACATTTAAAAAGAAAGAAGAATAGAAAAAGAATGAGGTTGAGACCTACTAAAATGCAATTAGCAATCTAGGAAATGTTTCTTTCTCAAAGGCATCATGGAGGGAAAACAGTGCATAAGAGGTATGTATCATTATAACCCTTTTTGGCAGACAATTCAGAAATACATCTTAAACTTTTAAAGGTAATAATACCTTTTGATCCAGCAGTTCTACTTCCACGACCTTAGCCTACAGACACAATCACACATCTGCACAAAGACACATACAAAGTTCAATACAACATTTTTAATAGCAAAAAACAATATAATGTCTATCAATAAGATAATATAAATAAATTATGTTACGTTCATACAATGGAATAGTATGTGGCATTTTAAAAAAAAAATCACAGATACAAGAAAAAGTAGGGCTTTGGCAAGGAATGCCTACTGTAGAAACTGCCATTAGGTTCACCAGGCTTCCTTGAAGAGGACGGCCAATGAGCCGTCTTCCTATTATGGCTGTGTCACTTTTTCAGTTTTCTGCCTCAAAAAATGGAAGTAGGAGAATGTGGGCTATACCTGACTTCATATCTAGAAAGATCTACTTTATACAGTAATGGGAGGTTTAGTACTACAAAGAATTTCTATAAATTAATCTGAGCAAGAGGGTCACAAACATAGAAAGTAATACATGCAGGCGTTTCTTTAAATATTTACATGCCAAATTACATGTAAAAATGTACAGACAATAAAAATGGTCACTGGATGTGGACATTGACTCCTACACCTCACTTGGACACAGATACATTACATTACAAGCAGTGTACATTAGCTTTTCAAGGATTTTAAAATGTAGTAATGGTTAGAAGTTACCCACTTCTGCTCTCAGACTTCAACCATTTTGAGTTCACTTGATAAGGTAAGTAATTCAATTTTGCCTCACAAACTGAAATACCAGTGTGTATACACACGCATACACACGCCCTCACACTTCTGGATTCTGCAGCTTGAAGGCTAAGGGAAAAGAACCACCTAGTCAACATCAATCCAACTTCCTATGGAAACATTTCAAACCCTGAGGGCCTCCTCCCAGTAGGAAACCAGTCCAATCCAGTTTAGCTTCTACGGTGTGACCGAATCCAAGCATGTGACTGAATCACCAGCCTCCAGGTCACACAAACAAGATGACTCTGACCACAGCCTTCCAGTCTAATCTTCCCAATTATAGCATCTTCAAACATTTAATATAATGAAATACGATGGCCCCATTATATTCTAATTCAAAATGCAAAAAAGGAACCAAATAACTGCTACCCAACTACATACTCAGACAAGTGACAAGTTCCTGGTTGCTTAATTAGAAAACATTTAAGTGGTGTGCTCCTGTGTGCAACCAACCCATCCCCAGAAGCTCGAGTCTTATTTGGCTAATATATTTAAAATATGCCTACGAAAAGAATGCCAGAAGCCTTAAAAGAAGATTTAAATAAATGAATGGGATAAATTAAAAACAAGAATAGGGCAAGCAGAAACTAGTAAGCAGAAATGATCTTTCTTTAAAACACACACCTCTCTAGCATTTTAGCCTTGACATACTTAGCGTCTTTCCGTATCACCACCTTAGATTTGCACGGCCCTCCCGCACATTTCGCACTGTTCTTTCTGGCCTGCAGGCACACATTCATGTTCGTGCCTGCTCAAGCAGACATGTTTTCACATTGAGCAATACTGGGCGCTGCTGTTTTGGAACTCGGCTATCGTCAATGTTCTAGGGCAGATACCCACTTGGAGGGACTGACAGAAGTCAGACAAGTCAGAAGCTGAACCTCAAGGTGAAAGTCAGAGCTTTATCACTCTCAGCAAGAAACAAGTCAAATTTACAGTGATTCCTGAGCACACACTTAAATAAGAGCACAGTTGAACTCTCTGCTCATAACATCTACCTCTGAAGAACATGCAGTACTGTCAAAAATTTCATTCTTCTCTATTGACCTAACGCTTAGTGATGTATTAATCCACTAGTGTATAGAAGATACCGCTGGGCTCCCTCGCCTGTTGGCTCTCAGTTAATTCTACTTCATCCTCTCTTGCTTTTGAGCTACTTACTCATCAAATGTTTTTGTGACACCCTTTTGATCTAAGTTCATCAAATCCAATATTCTTTGTTATTCTTTTGAATGAAAATTAAGGTTAGGTTAGGGGAAACAGTGAGGCTTATTTAGCTGAGATCACTTACCCATTGTGGTTTTTAGTAAAAAGATTTTATGCTGCTTTAAAGAAAACTTAAACTATACAAACAAAACAAGCAAGAACAAGCAGAGATATGTGGTATTTTTATTTGAACTCCTACTGAAGACTGAACATAAGAAAGAGAAGTTCCTAGAAGGAATTAGGAACAGAATTTTCTAACACAGATTTAATGGAAAAACATAATGTATTTGACAATGACCTATTTAAACAGAAGCTGTAGAACTATCCTTTATAATCTTCACCACTAAATCATATTACTTTATCATTCTTATTACCCATGACATAATCCAGGTTCTTCATCCTCTTTAGGATAATATGACATACTAAAAGTGCAGAACAGTTCATCTGTGATTTTGTTCTTATTCATTCTAAGTGACTTAATGTTCTTTTATCTATAATTTTCCTTATTTTCTTATGAGTTGCTGCTGATGCTATTTTCAAAGATGGTAAACTCTATGTTAAGCAATTAATTTTGTCCCTAATTAATTTCTTACAAGGGGCAAAGACCTTAGTTGGCAGTTATATATGGTACTGTTCATTTAGTCATTCTTAAATTCATCTCATGTATCTTTGCTAAATATCATTAGTCTTTAAGACGCACGATCACAACTATTCTGGTCAACAGTCTCATTTCTGAAATCTAGTTTTTGCCTAAAGGAAATTATGTAAGAGTTACCAAGAAATATATGAAGATGAGAATCCAGAACAATTACCTCTATTATTTTGAAAGTGTGTGATGTCAAACATATAAATTACCCTTTGAGCCTCAGTTTTTTTATTGATAAAAATGGAGTCACAATCTATTTCACAGGATTGTGGTAATTTCAAAAGCTAGCACATATTAAAAAATAGCTAGGACAGAAACTACTGCATGATCAATATTCTACATATATTTTGTGACAGTTACTTTCTTTTACCTTCATGCGTCATTTTTATTCCATAATATCTATAAATGACCCTTATTATATACATATCTCTTCATTTTTATTTCATATAATAGTTCTTTTAAGAAACGGGAAAATTAGAAAATTAAGTTTTCTATGGAAAATTTTAGGATACAGAATTTTTAGTTAAAAAAAAAATGCTGCTTACTGGGGTTAACATTCTTTCAATTTTGAAAAGTCATAGTCTATGTGGGAACACTAATAAAAGTATGCTCCAGTGGTCCCCAACCTTTTTGGCACCAGTGACCGGTTTCATGGTGGGAGAGGGGAGGCAGAGCTTGGGCAGTAATGCCAGCAACGGGGAGCAGCTGTAAATACAGATAAAGCTTCGCTGGCCCACCTGCCGCTCACCTCCCGCCGTACAGCCCCAGTTCCAAAGTTTCATGGAAGACAATTTTTCCACAGATTGGGCGTTGTGGGGGCAGCAGAGCTCTGTGGCCCGGTCCTTGGGCCAGGGGTTGGGGAACCACAGTGCTAGACAATCCATAATATACTTGATTAATAACTTTTAACAATACAATTTACATCAATACAAAATATGAAGGATGCTGTTCCTGTTTCAGATCAATATTTATAAATCTTTAGAAGATATTATGCATTAAAAAATCTTACTAAATCACTTATTACAAATAATACTGGCTTACTTTTAAATGAAAAATGTTATTATTTTCCTTCTGATCTCCAGAGAAATACTTCCTATTCTATAGAGAGTGTGCAAACCTGCTGCGTAAGGGCAGCTGCAACCCTCTTTCCATCCACTGCAGTCATCAGGAGGTTCTATCCTATTAAGCCCTCACTCCCTCTTAGAAGCCTTCTCAACAAAGTATTTCATATGATTACAGTTTGTATTTGAGTAGAAACCAAACTCAATATGCCACCTCAGACAATTTTTATTATAGAAGCCAAATAAAATCCACATATAAATAATAAAACTTTTTATCTAAATAAATACGAAAATAAATTCCAATTAAATGGATATGTTTCCACAACAAATCCAAATATATCACAAAATTTATGGGGATAATAATGAAGTAAAAACAACTGTTAAATAAGACACTACTCTCTAAATGTGATTACTACTGCCCAATACCGAAAAATACGTTCATGACGATAATTCAATTGTTTATAACTTTGTCTCTTTCATCTTTAGAGCAAATCGAGGCACCCACCAGTAAGAAACACCCTGCAGTTCAACCCTCTTCATTTAATTCTTACACATGCCGGAGGCAGAAAAGTACTCAATTGTATTTTTAAATAAAGAAAGGCCTAAGAACTTTAATCAAAAATACAGTTTTACAGATGAAAGGTTTCTTCTAGTGAAAGAAACCACAGTAATATTTTATGAAGCACAGAATAACTTAACAGAACTTCGGCAACAAAGAAATCTTGTAAGCATTTAAACCTGATAGATGGTATTTTTACTATGAATTCTAAAAAAGGAGAACAAAGCAAACTAGGAAAAACAAAGTTCGAAGTTAAAGCTAAACGGTTTTCTAAAAAGATCTCTGCCAAAAGAAAAGTTCAGAACAAATAACATTCACAAGGTTCAAATTATCACCTAAAGCAATAAGAACTAGATAACATCAAACTCTTCTAGGAAATTTTAGGATCTTTGACACACAGTGAATTATTTAAGTACTTAGAAGAAAAATGCACAACGTATATACACCAATTTGTACTTATAACCCTTCATGAGTATCAAAGAGACAATACTCAAAGACTATTGTTTTTAAAAGTAGATTATTTCAGAAGAATAGCTGGCTAGCTGCTTCTGAATGTTTTAATTCTGCCTAAAAAACTTCAAAGAAGAGAATGGAGCACACTCTCAAGGATGCATCATGACATAAATCCTTTAGGTATCACAATCAAAATATTTTAATTCAAAGGCCACAAACATTTCATTATCTCGAGTACAGATGTGTCCAGCTAAACAGCCTTCCTATGGCCTCACGTTTTAAGTCACCTGAGAAGTGCAGTGTGACGATGGCCATGTCTGTAATCATTAAACTTTCTTGGCACTGTTACTCAAGAAGATCCAGTACTTTCCTTTAAACAAGTGTAGGCAAGTTGATCTTGGTTTTTCTTTTAAATGCAGCAACCTACACCCACCTCTATTTAAATGTTGTTCCATAAAGGAAGGAGATTCTTACAGAATGTAAAAATAGGGGCTATTGGGTGTGGATACATGGGGGATTCATTACAGTTTTGTAGATGTTGAAATTTCCAAAATAAAAAAAGAGAAAGAAAAGGAGAGAGACAAGAGGAATGAAAGGAAGGAATAAGGGAAAGGAGAGGGATAGAGGGAGAGTGGGATGTGAAGCCACACAGAGCAGGGTTTGAATCTTAGCTCTGTAACTTACTAGCAGTGTGACCTTGGTAAACCTAAGGTTCCTCATCTGCAAAACTGAGATAATAAAGTTCCTGCTTTACGGCTTGTTAGGAGATTTGAGGGAGATAATATATATATACATATGTAAAGCACTTAACAGAATGCCTTACATGTAGAAAATTACCAAACCATTAACTAGTCTATATAATTATTGTTATTATAATCAAATAAGTTTGTTAGTTTAACAAGTTTATAGTTTAAGCTTATTCTATTTAGGTAAATATTCAGTTCTTCAACAATAATACACAATCTTTGTAAAACTAAGGAAAATAACTGAGAACAAGAATTACATAGTTTTCAATAAATACTTTCTGGGACTTTAGTTTCTTTTCTTTATATTGATAAACATTTTTATTCTAATATAGTAATAATTCAAGTGTAATTTTCTTTGCAAAGTCAACTCTGTTAAAACAAAACTTGTTAAATATCTTTTGTCAAACATAAGCATATTCTTTCCAATCCCCCACAGCAGTTCAGAGCCATGTAGCAGAAATAAGATTTTTTTTTAAAGCCTACTACATTTTGGGACTGGAAAGTAGTGGTCCATTTAGTGGACACATCACTGCCAGACACTGATACCTGGATTCATGATTTTATGTCAGAGTACCTGGTTGAGCTTTCAAAAGTTAATTAATCATTGCTTCTGAGACCTTGACAACTAATTCATGTTTTTTAACAATAACAAAATGTAGTAGGCTTTAGCTTCTTATAAGGCAACAGGAACATGGACTCAAGAACTAGACTGTCCATTTGAATTCCAAGTGTGCCACTTACTGGTTGCATGACTTAAAGCAAGTAGTTACTCAGCAGTATTGGCTCAGTTTCTGTCTGTCAACTGAGGATGACAATAGAGACATTGTGAAGATTAAATGAATAAGTATATGTAAAATTCTTAGAACAGTGCCTGGCACTAGTAAGTGCTATGTAAGTGTTAACATGAATTTAGTTGTTAATAATTCTCACCAGGAAACTCTTTACCACCTCCAAATTGGCCATTATTAAGCCCAACTACTCATTAGAGTTTGAGACTAGGACATATGATTTGGAAATCTGTGAGCTGTAAATCTGAACTAAACCTTTACCTTTCTACTCAGAAGTCCCCTACAGACACAATCTTGGTCATCTACCTACAGATGCTACATATCAAAGTCTACTATCTACTAAGTTACTGGCAAAATCCAAAGATATTACAGCTATGTCTTTGTGTGTGTGTGTGTGTGTGTGTGTGTGTGTGTATGTACACTAAAGTATAATGACCTCTGAGCAGTGGGACTGTGATGTTTTTATTTTAATTTGTCTGTATTTTCTAATTTTCTGTCATGCACATATATTGCTTCTATAATAATAAAAGATTGTTTTAAAATTTAGAAATGAAAGCAACATGTCTCATATTTGTATAAGGAAAAAAACTCCATAATTCCATACCTGTATTTGTGAATGATGGCATTAAATAGTTTTCCATCTCTCCAGCAGGTAGTGAAATTTTCACATCGAATTCCAGCATAACCCTCTGTTGCTTGTTGTGTCCACAGCAGCAATCTCTCCTTTGCAGACATATCCTCTGACTCTCCAGTAACATGGATATCAGATATCTAAATATAACAGAAAGTGTCAAACACTTAGGAAGGAAGGAAGCTAACTCAGATTAAGAACCTACTATGTGCGAAGCACTTTATAAATGCTATTTTATTTAATCCTCCTAACTCTCATTTATAAGCTAAATAAACATCCCCATTTTACATATAAGAAAACTGAGTTTCAAACAGATTAACAACAGATTTTAAAAGTCAGATTTTATTCATTTGTGTCCAATATAAAAGTATCTAATCTATTTTTACTGTACCAAGTCTTCACAGCATTGAAAATTCTACATTCTTCTTTGCTAATCAGATCTGCTAAACAACCTAAGCAAACGTTTTTCCTAGTTGATCAGAAGTAAAACCTATAATTCGTCTATACTGCTGCCTGTAGAGCAGAATTTGATCCAGCAGGTATTTTGTGTAAAGAACAAAGAAATAATACTCTCTCCTGTTAACTACATTACATAACAATTTGGCTGAAAAGTCCCTAATTCTCATGAGTCCTTGCTCAGCTTACTCAACATGAAACCTTTATCAACTGATTTTTCCCCCATACTTTATTTGTTTTCATTAAGTTTCCTAAAAGTCTCTTCCACTGAACAATAATAAAACAGGTCACCAGTGTCCGTGATTTATATTTTCCCAAGAGTGCCTCCTTGATAAGGGTCCTACTTAATCTGCTGATAATTATATTAAGGCACAAAGTGACTTGAACAAGGGTCACACGGTAATTCTAAGCTGGGATTAATACCAACAACAACTGTTCCCCCCATCAGTGCAGGATACAAAGCCAAGGGATCAAGAAGCCAGGCCGCAAGCCAGGATCAGGATGAGCAAGTAAAAGAGATTGGAAGGAAGTAAGACACAAGAGGAACAAATCATTCCGTAATAGGAAAAAAATCACTAGACCAGAGTCATGAAAGAGGCTGCTAGACCTGGCCGCTAGTCCCATAGCTTTGGATAATTCATTTCATGTCTGTGAGTCAACTTTCTCAGCAATAAAATGGGGAGGAGGTGGGAGGCAGAAGCGGATAATGTTTAAGGCCCTTTTCAGTCTGAAGTCTTACTAAGAAACTATAAATATGACACAGAAGTCAGAGGTCAAGATAGGCAGAGACAGGCAACAGAACATGGAGGATAAAAAAACTCTAGCCTGAAGAAAACCTTTCATATGTGGCAGCGCCAGGCTCAAACAGGAAGCCCTTTATTCCTCCAACTGCTACAGGGCCAGAGGCACAGCCAACCGAGGCCTGCCAACCGAGGACCTGGGGCAGGAAGGCAGCGGCAGTGGAAGCCCTTGCCAGGCCTGGCAGCCCCTAACAACACCGCTTGTTGGAGATGATGGTGGGGGCCTCACACACCCTTTCTCCAGTGTTCAGCAGAGGCAGCCATGCTCCAGGCGCTTCCCTCTCAGCCACAGGCTGAGACACTCTCCTTGACAAATGGCCAGGATTTGAAAGGGGAGCAAAGTGTCTCAATTTTCATCATCCTTCCTAGGAATCTGTGCTAATCTCCATAGCATGGAAAAGAACTGTGTGCATAATAAACACATTCTATAGTACACATAGGAGGGGTTTCTTTTTTTTTTTTAATGTTGGAAAAAAAAGAGCATAAAATTCACCAATATTTTTCCATCCAACTTTCAATGATTTCCTGTTCTAAAACTATGCTAGAGTGTCTTTCTGGCACATCTCATGCATTTAAACTCCATCTCCATCATTTACATGCTCAAGTTACTTAAATGCTTTAAAACCCATCACTCATTTGTAAAATAATGCTAAAAATAATAATTACACCGTGGTCCGAGAATTCAGCAACATCGGCACAATGTAATTCCTGGCACGTAGTAAACCCATGCTCAATATAGGTTAACTATTTGATTGTTGTGGTTACTGTTATTCTTTTTGACAAAAGGAGAAACAAAACCTTGACTTTTTATTCTCCCAATTCTCTTCTTATAAAGAGGAGTAAAAGAATAAGTTTTTTTTTTTTTAATTTGGTGCCTAAAACTAATCGAAATCTATGAACACAAAGATTCAGAGAAACTAATGTAGGAACCCGTGAAAGAAAAAGTTAAGGCTCTAGGTAAAATTTCACAACAGGTCCCTGTAAGCCTTTACAAACTATAAAATCAACTGCTTTGGGGAACGCTTACAATGCAGGAACCACCTGGATGGTGTTTATAGCAATATACAGAAAAGTAGATAGCTGGGGAGAAGGGGGAATGTTTTCTGTTGATTCAAGGGCATTCCATGTCAATCTAGTTACAAAAGTAATTACCTATTAACTAGGGTAGTCAGTAAATTTCAACTTTAAGGTACCAGTTTAGTAGGTTCAAGTGCTACGCAGCATTTTTACCAGACGAAGGGTGTTAGAGGAGTTTAGAGGACTGAAAATG
This sequence comes from Avahi laniger, assembly GCA_963575035.1. Taxonomy (NCBI): domain Eukaryota; kingdom Metazoa; phylum Chordata; class Mammalia; order Primates; family Indriidae; genus Avahi; species Avahi laniger. Next base: position 23,593 of record CAUYSK010063789.1, on the reverse strand, counting down.
GTCTATATATCAACAAAGAGAAAACGATGTATTCGTATTATGTAAGTTTCCAACAGATGATTTTCAGATTGTTACACACACACTATTTCAGAGTGTTTTACCCACACACGCTATATCAGACTTTTCATGATACTGTGCACCAAAAACTAAAAAGAAAAATAAATTGAATGCTGAAGATTGTAAGTCTACAGTTGCCATTCATAATTCCTGATCTGAAGTTTGTGTGTTCAGCGAAACAGCCTGAATCCTCCACCAATGACAAGTTAATGATTGTTCCACATTCAGGTCAGATTCTAGGAAGTAATCAAGCTGCCTCCCTTCAAAACCTAGAGGCAATACAGTGATGATTAGAGATGGTTTCAATTCGTACTGCCTGGATTTAAATCTCAATTCCAACAGCTAATGAAATGAATGACCCAGACTACTCACATAATCTCTCTAAAATCCATTCTCTTCATCTTTAAAATTTAAATAACAAATTATCCAAAAATGAAATCAAGGAAGAAATCTCATTTACAATAGCTACCAAAAAAAATACTTAGTAATAAATGTAAACAAGGAAATAAAAGACCTTTACACAGAAAACTAAAATATTGATGAAAGAAATTAAAGACAACACAAATAAATAGAAAGATACCCTGTGTTCATGAACTGAAAGAATGAATATTGTTAAAATGTCCATACTAGTCAAAATAATTTACAGATTCAATGCAACCCCCACTAAATTTCTCACATTTTTTACAGAAACAGAAAAAACAATCCTAGAATTTGTAAGGAACCACAAAAGACCCAAAAAGAACAAACCTGGAGGCATCAATCTACCTGAATTCAAAATATACTACAAAACTATAGTAATGAAAGCAGCATGGTAATGGCATAAAAACAGACACATAGATCAAGAGAACAATAGAGGGCCCAGAAAAAAATCCACGCATTTCTGGTCAATTGATTTTGGACAAAAGTGCCAGTGAAGAAAGGGCAGTCTCTTCAATAAATGATGTACGGAAACCTGGATGTCCACATGCAGAAAAATGAAGATCCTTATCTTATGCCATATTCAAAAATCAACTCAAAGTGAATTAAATACTTAAAATTAAGACCTAAAACTGAAAAACTATTAGAAGATATCATAAGGAAAAACTTTTTGACTGTGGTCTGGGCAATGATTTTTTGTGTATGACCCCAAAAATCACAAAAGCAAAGGTAGACAAATGAAATTACATCAAACTAAAAACTTTCTACACAGCCAAGGAAACAATCAACAGAGTGAAGAGACAATCTACAGAACAGGAGAAAATGTTTGCACACCATTCATCTGATATTGGGGTAATATCCAAAATACATAAAGAACTCAAATAACTCAATAATAAGAAAACGAATAACCCAGTTAAAAAATTGTTAAAGGATATAAATAGACATTTCTCAAAATAAGACATTCAAATGGCCAAGAAGTATGAGAAAAAATGCTCAAAACCACTAAGCATCAGAGAAATACAAATTAAAACCACAATGTGATCAATCACCTCATACCTATTAGAATGGCTATTCTCAAAAAGAGAAAAGATAAGTATTGATGAGGATGTGGAGAAAAGCGAACCCTTGCACACTGCTGGTGGGAATGTAAATTAGTACAATCATTATGGAAGACAATATGGAGGTACCCTCCAAATTAAAAACAGAACTAACATATGACCCAGCAACCCCACTACTGGGTGTATATATCCAAAGGAAATGAAATCAGTATGTCAAAGAGATATCTGCACTCCCATGTTTACTGAAGCGTTATTCACTATAGCTAAGATATGGAATCAACCTAGGTGTTCATCAACAGAAGAATGGATAAAGAAAATTTGATATATATACAGAATAGAATACTATACAGCCTTAAAAAGGAAGGAAATCCTGTCATTTGTAACAGCATGGATGATCCTGGAAGACATTAAGTGAAATAAATCAGGCACGAGAGACAAATATTGATTGATCTTACTTATATGTGGAATTTTAAACAGTTGAACTCATAGAAGTGAAGAGGAGAATGATGGTTACCAGGGGTTAAGGGTAGACAATGGAGACAGGCTGGGAAGATGATCGTCAAAGGATACGAAATTTCAGTTAGATAGGATGAATAATTTCAAGAGATGTATTGAACACCATGGTGTCTATAGCTAATAACAATGTCTTGTATTTACAGTCTACTCTCTCAGATTTCAAGTGTTCTCACCGCAAAAAATGACAATTATGTGAGGTAATGCATATGCTATTTAGCTTGATTTAACCATTCCACAATGTGTACATATTTCAAAACAACATGCTATACACAACAAATATATATAATTTTTATTTATCAATTTAAAAAAACTTAAATGATGACATTAATATAATAATGTCTACCTCCTTGGGTGGTTCTAAAGATTAAATGAAATAGTCAAGTGCCTGGTACATAGAAACTATAAATGTTAGCTTCTCCCACCACAATTTTATTACTGTATTAATACTTTAAGAAGTATTTGCTTCTTAAAGCTCACCGACAATCTGTCCCTAGAGTCAAAAGCAAACATAATACTTTATACCAGAGTTCCTTTTGGAAACTTGAAGCTCTCATGCCTCACATCCTGGTCATTGCTGGCTGCCACCCAAATTCAAGTTCTTCCTGTCACTGAGCTCTCATGTCCATATTTCAACTGTGCTTCATCTCTCCTGACCCAGCTTGCTAGCCCAAACTTTCCAGAAATATCTACTCCATGGTAAACAAAGTCTCTTACATCTTCAATACCTTAAACTGCTTTTACCTTTTTACTGAACCCCAAGTCTCCCCCACTGTGTTAACTAAAATTCAGTGAAGTCCCAAAGGCAGGGTGGGTATATTATCCCTCCCCAGTAATGCAAACCCAGTGGTTTTCAAACAATTATCCATGTGTACAAAAATGTCATTTTTTACATTGTAGGCCACCCTTACTCATCTACCTCCTTCTTTCTCTACTATATTCTTCTTCTCCTCAAAATGATGTCTGCATCCCCACCAGGGTGTGGCAACTGGATGAGTGTGTGCCTGCGCCCCCAAACCCTGTCTCCATGTAGTACCCAGTCTCAGTCCTTTGTCCTCCTGCCATTCCGCCAGTCACACACCTACGTCCTGGATCTCATCAGCTTGAACTAGAATTAGTCCATTTCAGATATTTAACTCCTCACAGCATATTCCTGCTCTTCCAGCACTTTCATTAGCTAACTCTAGCTAAACCAATTATCTTACTTCATCGACATTTCACATTCCTTGACTTGCCCAATTTTTTTCCAATCTATGAGCTGTAGGGGGAAAAAATAATGTTTTCCTCAACTCTCTTATATAAGTTCTTAGCTGGAACAGAAGTTCTTAGTTGGAATGGACAAGAGAAAAACAAACAGAAGCTTATTTATAGGTATATTTCACATACACTTGGGGGGGGAAAGGGAGACTCTGGGAGACCAGAAGATGCCACCCTAAAATATGAAGGATTGTTTAGATGAAGACAATTAAAAAGAAGCAGATGCAGGGAAGCTCTCTTCTCTCCCTCTATCTGCCTAGAAGCAGGACATAGATTTACAAAGAAAAAGGTATCCTTCCCCCCCTTAACAAGAGAGAACAAAAGTTAACCACCGAAGATAACTTTAGACCATCATGGGCCTAGAGATGGTACTAGAGGAATCCATATAAACAAGCTTTATTAACTAGCCTTTATCTGCCCTCTGTCTTTCCATAAATTGCTTCCCTAGAGAATAAAAGTTCTTTTCTTTTGCCTTATCACTTCTCTAAATATTGACTGCCCTTTGTCGAAGATGCTATATAAACTGGAATTCAAAGCCACCTCTTTGAGAACTGCTCATTCCCTGGGAGTTTCCCATGTATATACAAAATATATATGTTAAAAAACTTCTGTGTTTCTCTTGTTAATCTGTCTTTTGTAACAGGCATCCATTCTAACTAAGAATATATGAGGACTGAAGAAAAATTATTTTTCTTCCCCAACAGAGCCCTCTTCTATCTTTACACCCTTCTCTGTCTTGTACTGCATTATCCATCACTTCCACCACTTTCTCGCTAATATCCTCAACTCCCTCACACCCTTGTTCTTACCCTGCAACCACTCAACCAAACCTCAGTCCTGATCAACCCAGCTGTGTATCTTCTCTGCTCTTGCCTTAAGCTATAATCCTCTGCTAGAGTAAAACATACCACCACGCGGACTGGTGCACCACAAACTCCAGGTCTGCAATTTCAGCTAGGCACTCTAAGAAACATGGCAATTCTTCCTGGTGTCCTAACTGGCCAGTTTTTCCACTCCTCACAATGCTTCTTTCAATTTTTTAGTATTTGTCTAAAACTCCCTACCCTATGACCTCTTCTTTTATGTTTAGCAAACAATCACTTTTTCATCTCCTTCTTTATAGAGAAAATAGCCATCTGGGTGAGAACTCCTTCACTTCCCTGTCAACCACAAACTTTGCTTCTACATGACCTTTCCTCTTGTGCTCTGAATCCTTTCACCTCCTGCTTCCTAGGAATCTCACTCCATCAGTTATCTCCTCTCAACTGGGTCTCTCAGTACGTAAAATTCCCAAGCCTCTTTCATCCTAAAATAAATAAAAATAAATAACCTTCATAAACTCAACTCCCTCTTTGCTTATCACCATCTCTCTCTCACATTCTTCTTAGCAAAGCTACCTTTAAAAAGCATTCTATGTTTTTGTCTTTACTAACTTCACTCATCTACCTGTTGGGATCTAGCTTCCATCCCTATCACTCCAATAAAACTGAGTAGAAATGACCAGACAGGGAAATGAGGGAGTTCTTGTTCATGACTCTATTTTCCCAGGAAAGAAGGAAATTACATTTTTTGCTAAACATAATAGATGTGGTAGGGAGGGGAATACTGAAGAGTTGAAAGATATTGTGAAAGATGATCTATCATCTCCTCTTTCACAGTCTCTACTCATTCAGCAAACACTCATAAACATCTGCTTGTACCATTAATAGGAATTGGTTACAAAATCATCCTCATGGAGCTTACAGTCTAAGGATAGAAACACAACATGGAGAAGAGCTCATGGGTTGTATTCCAATGGTTCCACTTTCTAATCTTGATCTCTCTGAGGCATCTGGCACTGGCAATCTTTCCTCTTTGGTTCCATGATGCCATCGCTTCCTGATTTTCCTCCTGCCTCTCTTGCCATTCCTTCTCAGTATTCTTTAGAGGCTCCTCTGCTACCCAATTTTATTTATTTATTTATTTAGAGACAGAATCTCACTCCATCACCCAGGCTGGAGTGCAGTGGTATCATCATAGCTCACAGCAACCTCAAACTCCTGGGCTCAAGCAATCCTCCTGCCTCAGCCTCCTGAGTAGCTGGGACAACGGGCACATGCCATAATACCTGGCTAATTTTTCTATTTTTTTGTAAAGATGGGGTCTCACTCTTGTTTGATCTGGTCTTGAACTGCTGGCTTCAAGTGATTCTCCCACCTTGGCCTCCCAAACTGCTAGGATCACAGGTGTGAGCCACCACGCCTAGCTGTATCCAGTTTATAATGCCATTCCCAAGGGCCTGGGCCTCAGTCACCCTCTTTTCTCACTCTCCCTAGATAATCTCTTCTATTACAATGGCTTCAACTGCCTCCAACTCCAAAATCCCTATATCCCACCCCAAACTTTAGCCCTAAACTCACCCCAGCTCCCTAGGAAACACTTCTGTTGAAATAGTAAAACTAACCACATATTGAGCACTTAAATAAGCCAGACGTTGTGCTTTAGCACTTCACAATATCTCTTGCAAGCCTTACAACATACAATCTCATTTTATAAATGACAGAAAAACATAAAGTGATTAGATGATTTGCTCAAGTTCACCCAAATTACTTATAGGTAGAAGTAAAATTTGAACTTGAATCTGTCTGGCTCCAAAGCTTCTACTCTTAATCACTGTGCTATATATCTCACAATCTCTTCAAACCCAGTATATTGAAAACTGAATTTCTCCTCCTTCCTGCTCTTCCTTCTATATTCCTAGCTCAAAGTATGGCCCCATCATTTATCCAGGTGCCTCCAAATAAAAAACCTTGAAGTCATCCATGATGCCTTTTCAACCTCTGCATCCACATCCATCTGGTTGCGCAGTCCTCCGCAGCTTCTTCTCTCCTTCCTCCCCTCTAACACCCATGCCAAAAAACTCCTGTGCTCCAGCCACACTAACTACTTCTAGTTCCCATGATAAGAATGCATCTCCACAGGACACTATGCATTGACATGTGTCACCCCCTACCCACAGAATGCCCTCACCAGCCCCCACCCCACACTACCCTTCCCTCATCCTTCTCCTTGAGGAAGTTCCAGCTGATTCTGCCTCAGGGGTCTCTGTGAGGGACCCCACTGTCCCCTGTGCTTTCGCAGCACCCCACGCATACTGCTATGATAGCAGCACATGTTGTGAAGCATTAGCGTCTTTTCGTGTATCTTCTCTCCCTTTACATTGAAGGACAATGTTGTATTCACCTTAGTGTTGCAGTGCCCAGCTCAGTCAGTACTTGCCACATAATAGACACGCACTAAACATCCCATGAACAAATGACTTTATGACAGAGTCAGACACCTTCGGAATCTGCACATCAGGTCAATGGCAACATGCATATTCTTGATCACCTCTGCTTTATCATATATTTCAAAGTCCCACATAGGAGAAGAGGCTTTGTTGCCTACATAGATATACAACTCCCAACCAACAAAACTGATCCACCTGTAAAAATGTCACTCAACCAAGTGGGTTTTGTCTGCTTATTATTTGCAAAATACAAATAACACATCTGATAACATTTTTCAAAAAACTTATTTTGGCACTGTCTAAAAACAACCAAACTCTAATGTTTGCCCTATAAACTCAAGGTAAGTATAATGAGAGGAAGTCAACATTTCTGGATAAAGTATTATTAAGTCGTAAGTCCAAGTGAACTCCAATGTCCATCCCAATTTAAGACTCAGTTATGATAAGCCTAGAATGATCGAACTCAGCACAGCTCCCACCTTCTTCCAGGCTGAGTCTCAATATTAATGGAAACCTGAGAGTATACCTTAGTCTGTCTCTCAGAAGCTTCCCATTTTACTTATTACCAAAATCATTATTTTGGCTTCTTTTCTTTAACTTTTCATAACTAAGCAACTTCACTGACCTTTTGCCTGGCTTATCTGCCTTAAATGTGAAATTTCAGTAAATAATTTATCACAGACTCTGCTTAAATGTATTTTTATTATCAGAGACAATTAGATTAACTCCCACATGAAAATGGTACTGAATTGGTTAAAGCAAATTAACACAAAAACACCCCAATCTTCATGTGCTTTTTGTTACATATGCACTGAATCAGCCAAATCTTTATTTTACTTGAATAACAATGAAAATATTATTTCCTCCCCATGGAATAAAACCCAAAATGTGGTGGTGCCACTGCACAGCTAGAGCAAGAAAGGGCAACCTGCCATTTACCAGTTAGTTACGTGGATTCCTTTTGCAAGATATTCCAAGCTTAAAGTAGAAAGAAGAATCTACAAGATTTTTGTATCAAGTGCAAATATTTTCCAGAGCCCTGACAAAAGCTGATTACAGAGAACAGTTCTGGGTTATAAAAATACTCAACATGAAACATTCTCAAAAACTGCCTGAACGTGTTAGAAAGCAATTTTTCCATAGGTAGATTCTAAAAGTATTGCTCCTGCTGGTAATAAATACTCAGAAAATCTCACCATTTGGGTAAGAGGTTCTCAAACTCATCTGAATTAGAAATTTGGCGAGTGGCTATATTTTTAGAAAAATAGTTTTGGGCTCTCTAGGGCATAAAAGTATATCCAAATACCCAATATATAAAGTCATTTTCATAGTCCAGGATTCTGGGCCTTGAGAATAAAGAAGTCGTCACTCTATTTTACCTTTTCACTCCACAAAAGCCAGTTCAAAAACTGAAATAAAAATACTAAAAACTAACCTTAGTCTAAAAAAAAATGTCACTACCAACAACAAAAATCCTCATACTCTTTTCTACATTCACCGCTCTTTTTCCCACATTACCACTAATCTTTCTCACAAAACTGATACTTTACTCCATATTTTCCCTTTTCCTTTTTGGTAGAGCTGAGACGACATCCAATGATTGAAGCACCAATGATTGGAACTAAAAGAAGGTGCAGGGAATGTAGGTGAGAATCTGGAGGAGAAGGAGGTGTGGGACGGGCAAAGTTCATGCACAAGGAATGAAGCCTGACCCTAATTCTCATAGTTCCAACTGTGAAGTCACCAGACAGGCCTGCTCATGGTTAGTAAGGGATATAAAACAGTATGAGTTTTGTTTCAATGTGCAGGTCTGACCAAGTGCCTCCTAGAGCACAGTCAGCCAATGTGACTCACAGTCTCAATAAACAGCTGAAGCACATAATAAATACCTGAGAACAAGCAGAATGTTTTGCTTCTGCAATCTGGGAACCAAAGCAACAAGAACTGGAGCTCTCAAAGCATAAAAGGATCCAACGTTTCAGAATCCTCCGCATGTATATTGGCCCCTCCTGCCAAACACTCATCTGCTAGTTTCCCACACCCCTAGGGAAGATAATATAAATACCCACTGATATGGATATGTTAACTGTCCTAAGATTTCTGCAGGCAGATTATCCCCATTTCCTCTCTTTTCCCACTACCAATTTGAGTTGAGATAACTACTGTGTCTATTCTGGACTCTTACCTCTAGTCTCCAAAATCAATACCAACAACATCTTTTAAAACACAGTCATGATAGGCCCAGAATAATTGGGCTTCCACCTTCTTCTGGAACTAAGTAAGCCTCAGCGTCTGGATTAGTAACAGCCTCCTAACTAGTCTCGCTGTACCAAGTTTTACGCTACTCTCATTCCCAGTCGAGTTTGTTCTTTATTCTCCACCACAGTAATCCAATTCAGTCTTGGCTGCTCTCTTCAGAGGCACATCATTCTCCTTCTTGTGTGTGATCAAACCACATGCTCCCTCTATATGAACCACATGCTCCCTCTCTCCTAGGATCCTTTGTTCACACTACTTCTCCCCTTGGAACATTCTCCCCTTGGAGCATTCTCCCCATACTCTGCCCCACATGGCACATATTCGGTGCTCAATAACTATCTGCTAAATAAGAGCAGAGAAGAGGGAGAGAAAGAAAAGAAGGAAGTCATAAAGAAAGAAAAAGTATGAAAGATCAGAAACACACATTTCATGTTTTCAATTGGTATGAATGAGTTTTAACCTGTCATGTAAACTTCATCATTTTAGAAAATTAAACAGTTTCCAATTAACCTCACTTTTCAATAATAACAGAATATTCTCACCACTGCACAAAAGCACTCAGCACGGACCACTAGTCCAGAGATCACGCAGTAAGAACCCAGTGTCAAGTAGGGAAGCTGAGCTTTCTCTGCATTATTTCTCTAAAAAAATTTCATGAACTTGACATGGTAAATAGCCTGAAAATGTCTTTTCAATGAAAGAAAACAAGCCAACATACCCCATCTTATAGCACACTCTAATTTCATTCACAGTTTATTGCTAAATGACCCGCTTACTACTAAATGAATTGCAACAGCCTGGCCCATGTTAGTCAGCTGAACCTGTAAATGTGAAAGTCCTATGAGCAAAGTCAAGGCCACGAGACAACTGGGCAATAAGAATAAACCGTTTTTACAGATGTTGTCATGGTCATGGCATGCACGAGTATACAAGGACAGCTAACTCCAAAGTTGACTCAGATACTCTCTAAAAGCTAATTCACATTTTTTTAATGTACATATTCCATTATTCTATACAAGCAAATAATGCAACTTTTATTTAAAACATTTTAAATAATTATATAATTTGTTAAAAAGTATTATCAAATCTACAATCTACATACTTTACATAAAACAGTAGAAAAGGCAACATCGCTGCAGTCAGGAGAACTGAGATTTTTTAGCTTAGAGAAAGGCATAAGTATAGCAAAGATTAAGAAATCATGGGAATTCAAACTGAAAGTAAGCAGAGCCATTTGGCGGATGCCCTCATTTCAGTAGTGAACAAGCTGAAACTAAAAAAGGTGATGTCACTTGCCCAGGGTCTCAGAGCACACTGGCAGGAGACCTGGAGTATGAAACCAGGAATCCTAAATCCTGATTCAGATTTTACAAGAAAGTGAAATTTATCCCTTACATTTAGAAAATAAATCTATCATTACAACTCAGACTAATCTTTCCTCTGTGTCAGCAGCCACAATGGATGCCACTAACCCGGCTTCCTGTTGGTGCACTACTGCTGGGAAAATGGCTGCACAGATACAGGTCATGAAAGGGAATCCCCTAGCATTGTCGCACCCCTAAACTCAAGAGCCTTTTCACTGCAGCTTCTCAGCCTCTATATTGGCAGAATAGTGGAGACAAAGAACACTACACATTTTCAGAGGAGGATACACTCCTGGATCTCTCACATGAACTGGATGTCAGGGTTCATAAAAATTTTCCTCACTAGAACAGTCACGCCTCTTTAACTGACAGTCTTTTCCCTCACAGAATAGCAGATTTGCCTCTGGAATTATTTTCTCTTCTCTCACATCACAGTTTTCTCTCAATAATGCCTTTGAAATGTACTCCTACTAGTAAGGTGTAAATAACCAAAGTGAGCTTCAAAAATTGGTTCCTCCAAGGGGTATTCCCATTCCAACAGGTTGACGAAGTTTTATGCTAACTGTGGAATCTGAGGAATATAGTCAACACATTGTCTGATACATAATAGGTATTCAGTAAATATTTGCTGAAGAAATGAGTGAGAAGACGAATGGAGGTGGGATTGGCTGCTCAGGTTATGCAGAATGTTCTACATCCACACGAGAGAAAGAAGTGTCCTATTAAAAACGGCGAAACCCTCACTTGGGTGAGGCAAAGACATAAAATGTAACCAAAATGTTTGTACCCTCATAATTCCCTGAAATAAATAAAAAAAATTAAAATTAAAATTAAAAAAAACGGTGAAAACTCATAGAGCTCTTCTATTCAGAAGGTGGTTACAAGACGTTTCCTCTTTTCTCTAGGAGCAGAAAACAGTAGAATATAAATAACATATAAAAAGCACTTCAGTCTCCTAAGTCTTTTTCACGTATATGACCTCATTTAATCCTCAAAACAAGAAACCACCCCAGTTTTACAGATGGGGATAATAAAACCTGGGTTAAATTGAAGTCTTCTGACTCAACAGCTGGTAAGTTCTCTTCCTCTACTCCACCAATCTAAGTAACTCCCTACAGCACTGCTGAAGGAGCTTTACTTATCGCTGAACCACCTCATTCCACAGAAGCAGAAACTGACTTGTGGGACACACAATGGATGTAGAAATGATAGCTCGTCAATTGTTCTTCCACACGGAACACAAAACCCCTATCGATTTAGTGGGCTAGATACAAAAAACATTATCAAGCGAAAATTCAGTTCCTTCATATGTTTTTATTAAGACAAAAAATAAAGATTATATTCTATTCGAGAGAGTTTAGGTATTAATAAGAATGAAAGTTGCAGGTTGGAAAAGGTGGAGCTCAAGATTCTTCTCCTACCTCCCTAGTTTCAAGTTATTTCAAGAGTAAAAGTTTAACATTAGGAAGAAGATTGGTACAGAGCTGTGGTGACTTACATTCAATTCCTGATCCCACCATTCACCAGTCCTGTGACTTCTCTCTTGTAAAAGGAGGATAACAATAGTATCTCCTTCATGTTGAGAGACTAGGGCGACATGAAAACAGGGCTCAGAACTGCGCCTGCCCCGCAGTGAATGCAGGTAACTGGGTAAGAGGGTGAATATCATACTGCTTAAACTCTTTTACTCAAACCACTTGACACCAGTCAGGCAAAAGCAAACTCCATATTGAATTTGTCAACACAAGCAAATATTTCCAAGCTGTTTGCTTCCAAAAACAATTTCTTCAAAAATGTCTCAACTATTTTGGCAGAAACAAATGTAATCAACACATTTTAGCATCTGCTTCCAAGTTCTTTAAAAAAAAAATTGTGTGAAAATGCTCCACAAAATATTTTTAACTGTAAAGATAGCACAAACATTTTGAAAATGCTAACTGGTTAAAAACTGTCCACATAAAAGGAAGGGTTAAATAGAGGACAAAAGCAATTAAAAAGTTAATAAAGTTCAAATGTTAATACTCTGAAAAGATGACTACCTAGAGAAAATTCTCATCTAGTTCTTATTCAAACAGGGAGAAAAACTAATATAAAAATAACTACCTTTTTTGTAGAGCAAATGACTTTAAACTTTTGCAAATCCTTCAACTAATTTAAAAGACAGAGGCATTATAATGCTAACATAGGGATCCAAGTTCTAAGTAATTATTTTAAAACTAAATTATCACAAACTGGCTATGAAATCTAAATGACTAGAAATAGCCAAAAAAGTCAATAAATGCATCTTTCTTTTAAGAAAAGAGATAAAATGGTTCAGAAATAAAATTAGTTAACTAGTCAACTACAGAAAAAGTGACCTTTGTGTTCAAGATCTGTGGAGCAAAGCTATCATATAAAGGGAAAAACGCATTTATATTTTATGACAGTCCTTGAATTCTAAGTGAATTCTGTAGCCTAAACTTCATAAAAGACTTGGTTAGAGAAAAAATAACGAATAAATATATTTCAGGGAAGTTGAATATTGATGTATTCCTCTCATATTCTAAGATCATCCTTAAAATTTTTTTAATTTTTTTTAATATAAAAGTCGATGTAATAAAAATATTCAACTCTTCATTATTCAGAGACTGATACTACAGTCTCTATAATATCCACACTCCTTCTGTGGAGAAATTCCTGTTTCTCCTCCTTCTCTCCCTGGCTTCTTTCCTTTAGGTCACTGCACTATTCATTAGCAATTCACCAAAGGATGGAAAGGAACATAAAAGTAGTCCAATTTTCATTAGTTAATATAGCCACATGATTTGGTGAGAAGTTAGAATTATTCATGATCATCATCCCAGAAGACTAATTTTCAGATGACTAAGTTTACAGCCATGGTCCCTGTTATTTGTTATTAACAAACAATGGGATATAATACATACAAAAAAAGGGCTATGTTTTACTTATCTCAGAGTGCCTAGTTTGGGTTCAATACATAATGCATAATAAATGTTTGATACAGGAATAAAGGAAGAGAGGGAAAAAAGAAGGAGTGGAAACACTAAACAAGCAAAAAGATATGCTTATGTACATGGATTCACAGAAATATAAAACTGGAAGACATGTACGTAGGAAAAATAGGGTAAATTATATCAGTTAAGAGTTCAGCTTGGTAGACAATTTTTGATCAAATCTAAGCTCTACCACTTACTGGTTAAGTGAGTTGAGCAAGTTATTTTACTTTCCTAAGCCTCAGTTTCCTCATCTATAAAGATGGACTTATAAATACAACCATTTCATAAGCTTGCTCCAAACATCAAATAATATCATCAGGAAGTGCCTGACATATAGTAGGATCAACAAATAGCATAATTAGTAGTAACAGAATTTTGATGAACTCCAATATGCTCCTTTTATGGAAAATGAAACTAAGACCCAGAGAAACAAAGAAGACTGTCCAAGCCACACGGCTCTCTAGTGGCAAAGTCTGACTAGAAGAACTCAGACCTTCTGCCTTCTAGGCCCATAATCCACACTGCTTATCAGAAAACCTATGCTGAGAAGAAAATGAGACAGTAGATGCTAAGCAAGGGTGATACTGGTCTTTGAAATTTAGTGTTTTTAAAAACACACAAGCATGTGCCTAAAACACATGGAACATTCTCTCACACCCCACCAGAAAATATTCTGACTAAATTAAGTCTAGGGTAAGGTGTTTTCAATAAGCATTCTAGATGATCTTCCTGCAGGAACCCTGGGGCCACACTTTAGGAAACACTGCTGTAGAATATGACTTGTAAAAAGCTCCCTATCCATAGTCTTGACCATCAGAATCATCTACAGAGCCCCACTCTTATCTATTACATTAGAATCACTGGGAGTGACATCTAGACATTGACCTTTTTGGAAATCACCTTGGATGACCCTTACATGTGGTCAGGTTAGAGAACTCATGGGTCCATAAGTGGAGAAAACAACCATCTTCGCTAACGTCAATTTAATAAGAATGGGAAGTGGTGTGATTTGTGAAACTAAAGAAAGAAGAATGCTTTGTGGGGAGAGCTCAAGGGCTAAGGTAGGAGACCTTGTCACAAGGTACAAGGTGAGTCTTAGACAAACGGGATCCCTGGTACAGACACTGAGCTCATTACTGCCTGTCCCCTAACATGATTTACCCTTTGCCATCTCTGTTTATAATACTCATCCTTCATGAATGACCCTATAAATATAAACCCCTGCTCTGACTTCTCAGTAATTTCTTTTAGAACTTCCCTGACAACTAAATCAACTAGGATGTTGTGCCATAGTTTAACTCAGCTAATCCCATTTGCTCTGTTGCCTTACGGACTTATTTAACCTCTTTGAGTTTCCATTTCTTCATTCTATAGAAGAAGAACTGTCTATTTTGTCTATTTCATAGAGCTATTAGGATGATCAAAAGACACAACGTGTCTGAAAGCATTTTTCCAATTCCAAAGCAATATATAAATCTAAGATATTCCCTTTTCTTAACCTATTTATCCTAATAAAGATGCAACTTGCTTATGAGATTTACATTCAGCAGAAGGGGCTGGCTAAGCTGCCTCCACGGAGTCCACCTGAGCCTGGAGGACCACTCTAGGGCAGCATTATGTCTGCAAGGATTTAAAGAGGAGGTAGGCTAGCCAACTGTACTGAGAATGATGGATGTCACAGGACCAGGGGAGATCAAGTCAGGTTAAGATAAGCTCAGAGAATTGTATACAATTCTACTTGGAAGTTAACTCAAAAGTCAAGTTCAACCCTGCACACAACCAAGAGTAAGAACAGATCAAATAGGGAATACATGAAAAAGAACTTGAAAGAACAGAGAAAAGGAATGTTGGCCAATAGGTCATTTCTGGGATGAAATACTAATGAAGAGGCCGGGCGCTCTCATTTGCATCTAATTCTCCAATGAAAAATTTAGAATACGCTATACGATAAAGAGCTCTGGGGACAATTCTAACCAAAGATAATTAAGCAGAGTCAGACACTTCCAAGGTAACAAGAAGAATGTCCTAAAAGGAATAGCTAAACTTTTGGTTCTGGCTCTTTGTATGCCACAGAATAAACAGTCTTTATCTGAACTATAAGGATGTGAGATGTCAAACTCCTCAGATAAAAAAAATAAGGACTGTCCCATTCAGCTTTGACCTAGAAGGTGTCAGGCTTTGTTATATATATATATATATATATATATATATATATATATATATATAAACACACACACACAAACAAAAAACAACAAAAAATATATGGTCTGTCCCTCTCATCTGTGACCTATATGGTGAGTGGTTTTGTTATATATATATATATATATACACACATACATACCTCCACATCATAATTATTTAACAAATCTGATTGGCCGAAAATCATGAGATATACAAATTACGAAGAAGGGTAAAATCCACTTGGCATGAGGATAATATAAATTTTAAAAGGCTTATGAATCACTTAGGAAACAGATTTTAAGAATTTCCATTAATGAAAAAATGTACAGCTCACTTAAAGCCAAATTATGCGAAAAAACAGTTGGAAAACATATATGAAAATAAAGCAAGTGCTTATAGTCATAAACATGTAGCAGCCAAGTAGTTTTCCTTTGCACTGCCCTTTATGCCAGACTTACGTGGGTAATAACATAGACTGGATGCTTTCTTTTTAAAACATTAACCGCTGTAAAATATAAACAGGACTGATGACTTAATATTGGCAGGGTTGTAGTGGTGTATATAAACAGGAAACCTTCAGGAGAACTCAGCTGCCAAGGTCAATGATCATGATGCACACTAACCTTAGTAAAACCTCAGTCTATCACTGTGCAAATGATCTCTGCCTAATCGTACAATGACCTTGCCAAGAATGTTGAACATCACAAATACCATTTATGTCTAGATTCTTTGTTAAAAGATAAAGTTAGGAATAGCTTAAAGAAAAAACCAACTCCCAGCTAGTAACATGCAGAAGTTATTTGGGTAATGTACTTCTCAGGCAAGTAAATAAATACATATCCCATTACACTTTAAAGACTAGTAAAAACCCCCGATAAGTAACTTGTCTAAAGCTAAATATCCGTGTTAGGAACAAAGATCTCAACTTCCTGCTGTCTGTGTCATATTCGAATTCCTATGACATGCTAGCCTAACGATTTCTGATTTTAGACTGAGGCCTGGGGAATAACTCACATAACAAAGGAACAGACCAGATTTGGGCAATTTCATCTGTGCCCCCACTCTCAACACAAACACACACACAAAATTGAGAGCAATGAAGTGAATGTTTCTCGTACATAAAATCTGACAAAGAACTAGAATCTGGCTTTTCAAACTTACAGAGCAGCAAGTTAGTACTGACTGATATTTTACTGTGTCCTCTGTTTTTTTATGAAGCTATTGTCTTGTCATGACTATTTTCTAATTTAACTTTTACCTACAGTACAGCTAAGTTTCTACAGGCTCTTCCATAAGAAAAGTCAAGAAACATGAACTAGAGAAATTCAAGAGATATGCACTCTCTTAAACTAGTGCTTTTCTAAGTCTTCCACCAATGACACAAATGTACAGGATTTTTGAAAATTAAAGCATGATTCAAGAATGTGGACAGCATAAGAAATAAAATCATAATAATCAAACCTAAGGCTACAAATAAAATGTAACAAAAACTCTAGAAAACTTCAGTTCTGTGTGAGCACCTGGAATAACCACACCTTAGACTCCACATTTCACTTACCTCATTTCCATTTGTGTCCTTGGAAACAGAGGACACATTAGCACAGAGAGAATGGCATCTCTTCTTTTTAAACTGAAAATGGTAAGAGCAAAATCTCTCAGTGTTTTGCCTTTCCTGAACACTGCTACAATTTTTTGATGATTTTTCAGCAAACTCACTTTTTTCAAGCGATCTCTCTGTACCATAGTGAATAGAACTTAAGCTGGCTGCCTTTCGAAAAGAAAAAACATCAGTTTTTTCCTGGAATGTTATTTCTCTTGTGATGACATCATCTAAATGTTTCTTCCTTCTTGCACAATATGGAGTGCTGTCTTTTTCTGAAATTCTTTCATCCAGTTCATTAACTTTTACTTCTGTTTCACCGTCTTTAGCAGGAGAAATGTTCACATGGTAAGACCAACTGCTTGCAGCACTCGGCAGAAGTTCATGTTTAACACTGTCAGCTACAACTTCTGTCTTCTCTTGCTGAATACCGTCTCGCAGTGTGAGGTCTGGGGTAACGGATTCCTCCTGCACCAGTCCCCTGGATAAAAGAGCTGGCTGTTCTTGTGAAAGCCGAATGCTGCTCTTCTTCGTGCCTTCATTTTCATTGTTTGGCTCTACTGACTCTGTGTCACCTCCAATTTTTTTGATCGGTTTTCTTCTGAAGTATTTTCTTCCGGGAGAATATTCTTCAGGGCTTAAAGGAGTTTTGGCAGGATCTAAATACTGTTCTTCCTTCTCAGCTCTTACACATCCACAGACATTCCCCATCTGATTTGCAGGAGATCACAGTTCCACAAATTCACTCATTTCAAAATCCAAGGCTTACTTAGATCTTCTCCATTAAGTTTGAAAACTCCACTCTGACCTCTAATTCCTCACAGACTCCGTGACCATCCTCTTCGGTCCGAAGCCATTTTGCTTATGAGAAAGGCACACGCAAGAAATGCTGTGGCATCTTGCCCAGCCGGGTCCCTGTGTCTCATTAGACACTGTGGCTTATTTCTGGCCACCAATCCTCTTAGACAAACGTTACTGTTCACTGCCAAAATACAACACTGATGAGCTTTCAAGGCAAACCCTTAGCTGTACTGTATGTGAAGATTATGACCCTCACTTTAACTTTCAGTTTTCTGAAATGCAGACACACTACCAAAGCTTGCACTTAACCTTTGAAACTTGGTGGTTCAATAAATCAGAGCAAACAGAAAGCAAATGCCAGTCAGGTGAGACTTAGGAAAGTGCCTTTCAAATTTACTTTCAAGGTGCCTTTCAAATTTACTTTCAGAGAGTCTCTACCCTCTACCAAATAATTTTTTTCCTTAAGAAACACCAATTAATTTTGGTACTTGCACACAAACAAACAAAAAGCTCAAAAATCTCTGTACATTACATTAAGACTCTTAAAAAATAACAGTATGATTCAATAACTAGCCAATGGAGACATAATAAATGTTCGATCCTCAATCTAATAAAACTGTTTCTAAAATTAACCTTTTAAAAATAGTTTGTAATATTTTTTAAATTACATAAATTTCCAAGTCATTGCCATTATCCAATCATGAGGACTTTCATATGAGCAAATAGATAAATTATGTGATGAAACAGTTAGCCAAAGGAAATTCCCGTGCATTCTTATACATGAATTCAAGCAGTTAAACTTTATACGTAACTTTTATAATTGTACCCTAGTTAAATATTATGTAGTTATACTAGGGCCCTATGGAAAAATAATAAGTCAGCATGAAACCTGATTATTTAAGGTGTGCATATTTCTAATACTGAGTCATAGATATGATAAAAAGGAAATTAGTATGGTATTAAATGGACTTACACGTAAGCAGAAATCATTTGACTACTAAAAAAAATTAATAATTGTCTTTCTCCAGGTAGTCTTTGTACTGATCAAAAGATGAAACTCATCACATTTTGCTAGGTAAAAATAGTCAAGTTAGCAATGATGTTGCAGATGTTTGTCAGCAACAGACCCTACATTGTAAGGTTTATCTTAATCATTCAAAAAGAAAATTAAATATTCTCCAGTGGCAAAAATTAAATATCCTAGAAAACAAGATGGTAAAAATAAGGCCTCCTATTTGCTTTTTTTAAATTGACAAATAATAATTGTACGTATTCATGTGGTACACAGTAATATTTTGATATATATGATGTACAGTGATCAGATCAGGATAATTAGCATATCCATCATCTCACACATTTATCATTCCTTTGTATTGGGAAATTTGACTTTCAATGTCTTCAAAGGCAATGGAACAGTATTCAAGAGAATTTAAAAGTATAATGGCTGATATTTGTGCTGACATCATGGAGGGGCAACCGGCGATTTGCATTCCACCCACTTCCCTCTCCAGCCCTGCCACGCTAAGCAGCTATCCATTTTCAGGCCATACGCACTGCTCCCTCTCCCAGAAATGGCTCAACTTCAGTCTCTGCCTGGTAGCTGGCGCTCATCTTGCAAAGCCTATCTCTAGTATCTGTAAAAATCTCCCTTATTCTCTAATGTCTTCCCAATCCTACACAAGCCTCCCTCCCCATACATTTCTATTTTTATTTATATCACTAATATTCATCACCCTAGATTATAGCTAATTTCATGTATATTCCTCCAATAAATAGAAAACATATTTATTACCTTAGTATCTCTGGATCTAGTATATGGTGGACTAATGATACAGGATACTGTCATGGTAATGCCTACTTTCAGAAACCCTAACTGAAAATAGATTCAATTTATGATGCTTATAACAAATATTTTTACATAAAATAAATTGGTCTTCTGAATTGCCTTCATTATTTACGTAAAATATAGGGAAAAAACCTGAGACACTATGTGAGAATGATTACCACTGTTATAAATATCCTTCTATCTTGGAGTAATCAGAAAATAGTTTTAATATTAAAATATCATAGTACTAAGAAAAGTTATTGTATTTAAATAAGAAGGAACATTTTCATTTTACCAAAACATAGATGTGCCCCATTTTAAAGAGATCTCGGTCTAGTTTTAACTTTGGTGATAATTTAGCAGTCATAGCATCTTGTAATTCAACTCTGAAAATACAATGGATTCTATAACATTATGCCACAGGATCTTATTGGAAGAAAAACTTCTTTTGGTACTTCTGTGACTAGTTAGTTCTCCTCTCTCCTCCAAAGACAGGTGAACCCCAAAGGCCTTCATGCTACATGATTCTTTTTCGAATAAACTTTTGCCTTAATTTCTTCTAACAAAGCCCAGTATGGTAGCTCACACCTATAATCCCAGCACTTCGGGAGGCTGAGGCGGGAGGATCGTTTGAGGCCAGGAGTTTGAGACCAGCCTGGGCAACACAGTGAGACCTCATCACTACAAAAGATAAAACAATTAGCCAGGTGTGATGGCACGCCTGTAGTCCCAGCTACTCGAGACACTGAGGCAGGAGGATGGCCTGAGCCAGGAGTTTAAGGCTGCAGTGAGCTACTACACTTCAACCTGGGTGACAGAACAAAACAGAGTAAGACCCTATCTCTTAAAAAAAAAAAATTCCTCAAATATAGGAAATATATTTCTAAATACATTGCCTCTAATTCTTGACTCTCTACACTTGCACATTTCAGTCTTTTATTTTCTAGGTTGCACATTTCAGTCTATTTTTTAGTCTCTGCTCCCAGTAGCTTGGGTCTCTAAGGTCTTCCTTCTAGACAGGACATTAACCTGCACTCTGTCTTAAATTTCTCATGATCTCTAGTAGCATTTCATGCTGCTCACCATTCCTTTCTACTTGAACTTCTCTTCCCTTGGTTTCATCAATGCATTCTCCTGCTGTCATCCATCTTTCCAAACGTTCTTTTTCTATCTTCTCAACAAAATCTCCTCCTGTCCCCATCATCATAGGCCTTCCCCAAATTTCTATCCTTAGCTCTTGGCTCTTCTCCATTTGTGCTCTTCTGGATCCTCTGAAGATCCCTTCTTTCTGATAGAATCAGTGACCACCTGCATAGTGCTGACTCCCAACTCTATTATCTGTACCTCTGACTGTCTCCAGCTGCTCAGCAGACAGATGTGCAGGGTATCCCACCATCACATCAAAGCCATCCAGTCATGAGTTTCCCCCTTACCATCATCCCCGTGTCTTCCAGGGGTCTACTGTTTTTTTGATCTCCCAGGCTAAAAAGTTTGGTTATCTATAATTAATACAACTCCTTCATCCTCTACATCCTACCTCTAAGCCCCTTTCCTTCTTCCTTCAAAATGTCAACTCTTGTATTCGATTTTTTCGTCCCCAACTAAGTGCTGGCCTTTATCACTCCACCCTGAGATCACCATCTCAGCTTCTCAGCTTATCTCTCTGACTCTGGACTCTGCTCATTTCTACCTCTTTTACTAGATTGATAGATTCTGTTTCCTAAAACACAATTTTTCAAGCTTAGAGTGGTAAAGTGACTTACCCAGTGCCATCACAGCAATAAATAAAAGAGCCAAGACTAAAATTTAGTTCTGCCTCTCTCCAAAGCCTGGGCGCTTTCCACTGCCCCACAGCGGTCCTTAGTCTGACATTCCAAATTCGGACATACACTGCCCCACCAGCCCTGTGCTGATGAAGTGATTGGTTCCCTGCTCTGATGGGCCTCTGACTTTCCCATCGGGGGTTCTTGCAGTTTCAACCTTACTAAAAGCTCTGGGACCTGATCCACTTAGGGCTAATCAAAGGATCCTTGAAAAAGGCACTGAGGAACTCCACAAGATATCAGTTTTTTGGCCAGTTCTACTTAGACTTTACCCAATTCTGATAATAATGTCTGGCTCTGTGCTCCACGCACAAATCCTTGCCTTGGTTTAGTGCTTAGTATCTTTGATCTCCTAAAGATGGATTTCTCCAGTAATGGGGACCCTCAGTCCTTTAGGGTCCTGGCTTCCAGTTACTGGTTCTCCCTGACATCAACAGCCCAGCTGAGTGGACATTCACCTATATTAGCTGCCCTGCAATCTGGCTAGCTAACACCTTTCCTCTGCTTAGCTGGGTCTCTTCCACTTTCCTACTGCTGAAACTGTCCAGCTGTCTCTTCAGGCCCTAGAACCTACCTAGACTCTACTTTCTGTAGCTCCCTGTACTGTCAGATCAGATTTATCCTGTTCCCAAATAAGCCCCAAGTACATTATTTTCCACCTTTCCCCTACAAAACTTATATTTCACCCAAATTTAAAACACACAAAGTCTTACTCCTCACAAGATTTGGTTCAAAACCCCAGCTCCTTTCTGAAGCTGGCAAACTATCTCCTGCTTCAAGGGCCAAGTGCACAGTAATCATTCAGTAGGAGGTACTGCATGGCTATTGCAGGTCAGGCTTCGAGCCGCACAGGACATTTCTTAAGCAGACCAGCAGTTAATAAACTAAAGCAAGTTCCAAAGTTAGGAGTCACCTTAAATCAAATGAGGTTGATTTTTTTTAAATGTATCATTTCACAAAAACTAAATCAACATCAGTCCTCTATCCGCACAGGTTTATTAGATAATAATTCATAGTCAATAAATTTGTACTTTCCTCAAATCTAGAGTGAGGAAGCACAGCTCTACACAAAACATGGATACTTCTAATTCAGACCTCTTTATGATAATTATACTGCCATCTAGTGTCTACCGAAGGAGAAAACAGTTGACATAGTTGAGAAACTGTATCAATAAAAACCATTCAAAATAGAGATTGAATCATAGAATCTTTACATATCTGTAACAGGTAATACTGTCCAATGAGCAAAAGGAATGTGTCTGCATTCAATAAAAAGAAATCTCTGTCTTTCAACTCTGAGATTACAAACACTGTCCTTAAAACTCACTTAAATTTGGCAAGAACAGGAAAGGAGGGATTCACAAGCAGCATGTTACTTGAAAGAACAATTCAAATATATTGGTTAAGAAAAGAAGTCTGAAATTGTTTTTTTCCATAAGACAAGAATGCATAACTTACCATTCATATGAACCACCTGAAAACTAGCAATGAGAGGCCAAAACAAGTGATAATTAAGAAATATTGTGCTTACCTGAAAGTGCAAAATTATTGTCCATATTAATCCCAAGGTCAGTTTGGGATTTCCATCTGTTATGTCATCATTTCTAATGTTCACTAATTTCACCTGTTTTATATGTCAAAAAGAGATAAAACAAACTGTTTATCAAATCAGCGTATGAGTTATCTTTACCTACATAAAGGCAATTCTAAATTAAACAAAGAAAAAACGGAATGACTTAAATATTAGTAATTCCCCAAATATTGTTTTACCCTTATCTTCAGTCATTTTAAATTATGAATTACAGGATAGCCACAAAGGAAAAACAGGTATTATTATAGTTTTTTCTTCTAGACTAAGTACTAAAAGCATTCACTTGTCAAAACAAAAACAACTCAAGTGAGAAGTCCCAAATATTTGACATCTTATTATAAAATTAGAAATAATTTTGTCTTTTAAAAATAAGATTTATTTTACTCTTACATTAAGTAGGAAACTGTCTGAACCATAAAATAATTTTAAAGATTTTCTCACACATCCATCACAAAGTTTTTTTTGTTTGTTTGTTTGTTTGTTTGTTTGTTTGTTTGTTTGTTTTTTGAGACAGAGTCTCACTCTCTTGCCTGGAGCGAGTGCCGTGGCGTCAGCCTAGCTCACAGCAACCTCAAACTCCTGG
>CAUYSK010063788.1:0-12113 GCA_963575035.1 Avahi laniger | reverse complement strand
CCAGCTACTTGGGAGGCTGAGGCAGAAGGATCGCTTGAGCCCAGGAGTTTGAGGTTGCTGTGAGTTAGGCTGATGCCACGGCACTCTAGCCCAGGCAACAGAGTGAGACTCTGTCTCAAAAAAAAAAAAAAAACAGAAAACATGTTCCATTTTCAGAGATTTTAAAATGTAATGAAAAAAAATGTACATCTTACTCTTTAACCTCATTTTAGAAACTGAAGGTCAGAATGCTTAAACACATTGTCCAATATTGATACCTGTTAACCAGGTTGGTTACATGAAGCAATACCCAATAATTGGGGGAGATATGAACCAAATGCCATCTATTTTAACTATTCCCTCCCTATTAAGTAAAATAAGTATACATATCAAATATGTGTTGATATGCTCAATGATTATTTATAAAACTGTGCTGCATATATTATCTCAGTATTCCTCTAACAGAAGATAAAGTTCAAAATTTCATTGCCTGCCCCATGAAAAAATATGTAGTAATTACTGAACTTTGAAATATATTTTCAGATATTAAAGGCAGATAAATATGTCTGACCTTATTACTGGGAAAATTTTCTTTTTTCAAAATGTCACCACATACTTCAGTTTGTTGAGAATACACAGAGTTCAATTAAGTTTTACTCCATAGACAAAATATATGTTACGAATGATATCAAAGTAATTTGCCAATATACAATTACAATTACATTTTTAAGAGTATATACTTTTCAAATGATGGCACATTTTTGCCTAATGAGCAAATATATCAACCGATTAAATTTATAGTCACACAGTAATACAATTCCACTTAACTTCTTAGATATTCACTCATTCCCACTATTAAATATTTAGGTTACTGAATTATAAATATTACATTAAATAACATAGAACTTAATTCCAGAATAGGGAGTGCTATATTTCATCCTTAAGTATTTGCTAGTAGAATAGAAAACGGAACATGGCAATGTGATATTACACTCAACTTCAACATAAATATGTCTTTGTATAGAAGTAAATAAAGAAAAAGCAGACAGAATGGTGATCAGGCTAGTAATAATTTTGAAATGGGAAATGAAAATTTATTTCAGGTGACAGAAAAATCTTTCTATGAATTTAAAGGTGCATTTAGAAAGGTCAAAACTTTTGAAAACTAAACTAAGAATCTGTATCTTAATTGATCCTCATTAAAACAAAGGAACAGACAAAATTCTCTCCCTTCCACTCCCCATGGTAAATGTCAACATTTCTAACTGTTTTATCCTAAGAAATAAGTATGAGTTCTGTATAACATAAAATGGGAAAAAAGGAAAAGGTAAGGGATTGTTTTCATTAAAATATATATTTGTAGAAACTTTATTAATAAAATGTCATTTTCTTTTAAGAGTAAAAACAATTGGTAACCAAAGATTAAAAGACCCAGCAATTTATTTTCAACCTAAGATCTGGTTCCAATATGACTATGAACAAAAATATATTTGTATACCAGGTACATTCAATATTATATATATCAGACAGAATATCAGGTATTTATTTATTAGACAAAACATAACAGAATTCACATTTTATATTATAAAAATTGCAAACCATGAATTAACAAGTAATAATTATATCAAAATTCTCATCTCACCTCTCCATTTCTTAAAGTTGTGATGGTTCCTCTTGCTACACCCATTCTAAATAGTGTTTCTGTGGCCTATGAATTAAAAAAAGGCAAAAATATATAATCTATAATCTGTATTGAACTGTATATCCCACGCCAAAAATGCGAAAAACATCCAATACTATTACATATCCACCAACTTTTAGAGAAGCATCAACAAGGCACAATAAGAGCTAAATGCCCTAAATTATGTGCCAGAAATATCATTTTCACAATGTTTTAATGTTATCAAGAACTCAAACTGAATTGTTTCAAAAGGTTATTTTGATATGCTGGCATTCTTCCAGGTCCAGTTTCAAATAAGTTCACTTAGATAAGTCTAAATTTCAGTTTGATAAAAATTAAATTAAAATTTAGTATTTTGATTCAATTTAGAAATTATCATTTATTCTAAATTTTAGTTTCATTATCATTTATTCATTTGAGTGCAGTTCAGTTCACTTGTCTGCTACGGAAATAAAGACATAAAAAGAAGTAATGAAGTAATGTCAGATATTAAATAACACCCCAAAACAGTTACAGTTTTCCAAATACCAACGATGATCAGAAAAAGAAATTAAGAAAACAATTCTATTTACAATAACATCAAAATGAACAAAAATCTCAGATAAAAACTTGAACAAGGAAATGAAAGTCTGTACACCAAAAACAACAAAACATTGCTCAAAGAAATTAAAGAAGACACAAATAAATGGAAAGACATCTTGTGTTCATGGTTTGGAAGACTTATTGTTAAGTTGTCAATACTACCCAAAGTGACCTACAGATTCAGTGCAATCCCTATTAAAATCCTAATGACGTTTTTTGCGGAAATAAAAAAAACACATACTAAAATTCATATGGAACCTTAAATGACCCCAAATATATAAAATAACCTTGAAAACAGAAAAAGTTGGAGGACTCACACTTTCTGATTTAAAAATTACTACAAACCCAGAGTAATCAAAAAAAAAATTGGTATTGTTATAAAGACAAAGACAATGGAATAGATATAAGTTAATAGAATAGAAAGCCCAAAACTAAATCCTTACATATATGGCCAAATGATTTTCAACAAGGGCAATAAGACCATTCAGTGAGGGAAAGGACAATTTTTTTCAACAAATAGTGATGGGAAAAGTAGATATCCACATAGAAAAGAATGAAGTTGGACCCTTACCTCCTACCATATACAAAAAGCAACTAAAAATGGATCAAAGACCTAAACTTATGATCTAAAACTATAAAACTCTTAGAAGAAAACAAAAGGGAAAAGCTTTATGACATTAGATTTGAAAATGATGACTTGGACATGACACCAAAAGCACAGGGAACAAAAGAAAAATGGATAATTGGACTTCATCAAAATTTAAAACTTCTGTGCATTAAAGGACTCTATCAACAAAGTGAAAAGGCAATCCAAGAAGAAAATATTTGCAAATAAATCATATATCTGATAAGGAGTTAATATCCAGAGTATATAAAGAACTCCTACAACGCAACAATAAAAACTAAACAACACGGTTATAAATGAATAAATTTACTATAATAGATTTTTGGTAAAGCATGTAAAATTAAATGTTGAAAAAACTATTTATAGAAATTTTTATTAAAGGAATACATTTCTGACCAATGGTGTACCTACATTTACTCTACTCTTAATGATATGTATATTAATGCTACTTAATCTACTCGTGATTTTTAACAGTACTCATGTAGGTCTGGCTAGTTACTGTATATATTTGAGGAGCAAAAGGGGGAAGGCACAGGCAATAAGCACTTGGCATAAAGTATGCAACAATTTCTCAAAAACAAATTAAATTACTTTTTTATGTCTCAAAAACCTAAGGCAATGTGAAGATTAAATTCCTTTTATGTACCTTCTCCAATAGAATACTAAATTCAATCTTTTGTTTCCAACTAAATTGATTTATTACATCAGCTCTTCCCACCATTTTAAAGGATGTCTCATTCTAATAGCACTCTGTCAATTTAGCTATGCTTCTTTTGTTTCTATAGGAAAGCAATGGAGTATGCAACTTTCTTTTAACCTTACTAAAGAGACTGCTTTTAATTTACTTGCACCTAAACAACTACTAACAAGTATCAAAAACAGTACAATACACAACTAATTCTCAGCATTTGTAAATTTACCAATAGCAAATTCTTGATTGAAATTTCCCTTTCCTTGGGTTTTTATTACATCTAAGATGATTAATACTAAAAACATTTAATCAACATTTTCTACGTGAGTGGCATGGGGAAAAAACTGTCTGCGAGATCCCTATTTAAAAATAGGTTATCAAGAAAGACTGCTTTTAAGAACAGCACTAAAGAAAAGAGACTTAAGAGACATAAAACCTAGATGTAAAACAAATGCAAAGTTCTTGGTTGGATCCTTGTGTGTGTGTTTGTACGTGCATGTGTGTAAATCAAAAATATATGGGAGGACATACTCTGAGGTGACAACAGTAGTAATCTCTAAGTTTAACTAGTCACATACACTGTTTGGTAATAATTTTTTAAAAAGTGAAAAAATAAAAGTGAGCTGGGAGTGGTGGCATGTGCCTATAGTCCCAGTTACTTAGGAGGCTGAGGCAGGAGGATTGCTTGAGTCCTGGGGTTTGAACCCAGCCTGGGCAACGTAGCAAGACTTAATTTCTGAAAAAAAAAATAATAATAATAATTTTTATTATATTAAAAGATAAAACCTTCAAAACAGAATTTTGGAACACTGTGAAACGTTACAAGTGTGATACTTTGAGTTGCTCCTAAAGTGAAAATAATCAGAATTCAAAAAAGAAACTCATGTGCTTATAGTCCAATACTTTCTAATTCACTAAACTAACACATACTAAGTAAAATTAACAAGAAATATATATTTAATATATTGTTACTTTTAAAAATAATATCTTTAAAGCATCATATTATGATACCTTTAATCATCTAAGCATCATCCTATAGAAAGATTTCAGTGGATTAATTTAGCATGCAGTTTATAAATACAAATACAAAAATGGTTGTATTTAGCAGGTATTTATTTCCTATTAGTCAAGCAACTACATTTCTAGTTATCTTATTTCCAACTATTGGACAATACTTAGACAATCTTAGGCAGGTCATCTGAACTCTCCAAGCACTGATTTTGTCATAAAATGGTGATAGTTCTTATCTGTCTGCAGATGGTCAATACAATTGTGTTAACATGTGAAAATGCTCTTTAAAGAGCTAGATCAACATAACATATTTAATCCAAGGACTAGTTAAGGATAGAACTTCTTGAGATAAATAGACGTTTGAGAAATAATAGTTTTAACTTTTCAAGTTTAAAAATACGGAAGGGATTAATTCAAAGACCAAAAACAACGTAGCCTTAATCACAGTTGTGAATATGAAAAACAAAAATTTATGTGAAAGAATCATAGCACTTTTTACTGTTCTATGACAATTTCTTTACTGTTCTAGTTCACCAACTAAACAGGGAGATCCTTGGGGCATAAATGACATCTTTTATTCAAGTATTTCCAGCACATCATACAATATATAACAAAATTAATCAAGTAGGTGAAAGACCTGTACACTGAAAACCATAAAACATTGATGAAAAAAAACTGAAGAAGACATGAATAAATGGAAAGATATTCCACGTTCACAGACTGGAAGAATTAATACTGTTAATAAGTCCATACTGCCCACAGCTATGTAAACATTTAATGCAATCCCTATCAAAATTTCAACATCGAGGGGTCAGAGAAAATGGCAGATTAGGGGTGACCTACACGCACTCTGCTCCCAGAGTGGGAGGTGAAGAACATGGACACCCACACGTGAGTGAGGCGCTCTCCCACAAGATCAGCTTCATGAATCTACAGAGAAGCAGCAAGGGACAAGCAGTGCTGCAGAAAAAAAACGTGAATTGGAGAAGTGCCCGCAAATACCAGAGAGTGCAGGTCAAACAGTGGTGAGTGCAGTGTGGGACGGCCGGGCCCAGCAGTGGGCTGGCCCAGGCAGTCAGATCTGACTCACAGGAAGACGACTCTTCCTTTACCAAACCCCACTTCCACGCAGGCAGGGAAGTGCCAGAAGTCAGTGCGAAGTGGTAGCACAGACCAACAAGCAGAGGGGAGCTGAGACAGGAGCAGGGTCCACTTTGAATTCGCCGGAGCGTGGCACTGGGTCAGCATCAGAGGGGAGGGACTGACCCAAGAGGGCACTTCCCGGATCGGAAGCTGTCCAAGCCCACAGGGGAGAGTTTCGAGGCAGCTTCTTGCCACAGGAGACCTCCAGGACTAGATCGAGGGAGGGGAACACCAAAAAGAGGCTCTGCACGTGGAAATCACTGAAAGTTCGGGGGGCGCTGGAAGGGACACAGCACTGAGTCCTCCCGCGGATCCCGCCATGTGTAGGGGGGGGCAGCAGGTTCAGCAGGCGGCTCTGGGAGGCAGCTCCAGAAGACGGCAACTGTGGACCCCAGCTCTGGATGCCCTCCTGGTGCAGTCGGCTCCAGCGCTGACTAGGAGTGGTGGGCAGCCGTCATTCGGGGAGTCCAAAGCCTGCGACCACCGGGGATGGCTGCCCGGATGACGGCCTTAGTCATAGCCACTGCCTCTGCGGCAGAGCTGGTCACACCCTACAGGAGGAGAGTAGCACGCGCAGCCACTTTTTCTCCCGAATCTACGGACAGTCTGTCCAAGCCACCAACTAAAGCTCTGCCTCCAAAAGGACGGAAAACACAGAAAGAGCGGTATTTCTGCCAAGTTTCCAGGAGATCTCCGGTGGCCCTGTTCCATTCAGTCTCCGGCGCTGTCCGCAAAGGTGACGGAGAACTGAGGGTGTACTGAGGGAGACCGCTTGTAGAACTATGATCCGGGACACATAACCACTCCCTCTTCCAGGCAACTCGACTCCCCCACCCCACGCATCGCGCCAAAGGGCCTGCCTCTGCCTCCAGGAGGAGTAAAGGGGTCCTTTTTTGTTTTTGTTTTTTTGTATTTCTTTTTCTTCTATATAGATATTTCTTTTAATTCTTACTTTTTATTTTGTGTGTGTGTGTGGGTGTGTGTATATTTGTGTGTATATATATATATATATATATATACATATATTTTTTTTCTTTCCTTCTCTTTCTTTTCTTCTTCCTTTTTACTCTTTCTGCGAGTGTGTATGTGTGTGGTGTATATCTAAAACCCATGACCACAGTAGCCCAATTGCTGAATCTCCACAGCAGGGCTATCTTGCACCAAAGAGACAGCAGGTCCCCCTAAGAGTGTCTAGTGACCAAGGAGGCCGCTCTTCAAGCTGAGACATGTGGTCACCTCTCTGCTGCGATTTGGTAGCCAGAGCTGCCAGCCAAACGGAAAGACTCCACTACGGGAAGGGCCGAGTAGAGAGTGAAAGAGGCTGTTTTCCCAGTGGGGTGCGGTAGCCTCATTTTCGCTGGGATTTGGTAATCAGTGCCTGCTCCCAAAGAATTAGTTCCCCACCCTTGGTAAAGCGGAAGAACAAGGGAAGCTGTTATCAGGATTGTGACCCTGTAGGGGTGGTGGATGACACTTGACTATGATCTGACCACTGATACTGTGTAACAAAGGGACTGACTCCACATCCGCTTGGGTGGAATAGCAAGACAGACTCCTTTCTGGTCTGGGTCCCTCGGGGGCCTTAGGCAGGGCTTCTCTAGCAGCCCTGAAGTCTGTACTTCTTACCAGCTAGACAACCCTGCCCTTGAAGGGGTGGAATAATAAGGGTCACCGCTTCCTGAGCTGAGATGCCAGGTAGCCCCAGGAAGTGCCCTTCCCCCAGTCTGGGGGGTTATATCCCCCTCTGGCAGGTGAAAACCCGCCCTCGGAGGAGGAAAGAAACGAGAGAAGAGGTTTTTCAGGCCAGGTCTTGTGACAGTTCTCAGCCAACGCCCCTCCGACAAC
Source organism: Avahi laniger (assembly GCA_963575035.1). Taxonomy (NCBI): domain Eukaryota; kingdom Metazoa; phylum Chordata; class Mammalia; order Primates; family Indriidae; genus Avahi; species Avahi laniger. Next base: position 4,556 of record CAUYSK010063788.1, on the reverse strand, counting down.
CCTCCAGGACAGAGTCCACCCCTGAAGATAGGAAGAAAAGAGAAAAAATACTTTCCCCATAGGACTAGCCTGAATCTGTACGACCTTGGATCTAAGCAAAAGGGGACAGTCTGTTGACATGATACAGCTGATCGGTTTTGAACACCTGACAAGAACATAACACAAAAGCTTGCACTTGGTGCCGAGGCTGTTGTCATCTTAGGGGCTAGTGGTCTGGGAAGGAAAATCTCGATCAGAGTCCTTAGCAATTGCACCAATTGACTCATCCATTAGGAATTCCTCCACAAGAGTGCCTAGGGAACCCTGAATAAAATATTAGCAGCTCTCTCATAGCTACAGATCAAGCAATTTCTGAAGTATACTGCCTCAGGCACGCTGATTCCTGCTACTCTTCTCACCACATCTTAAGTGGTAACAAGGCTCAAGTAGCCCTTGGGAGTGGCAAAACATTTCCCAAAGACTCAGGCTATTGTATGTCCCATTTGGGATTTTAGAGCTCAATTCAAAGGTTCTGGAATACCTTAACAACTGACTGCTCCACGCAAAATTCAAACAACAAAAGAGAGACTCATAACTAAACCCAGCACCTTTCACCTGAACCAAGTAGTCAATAGCGCAGTCATACACACAAAAGTGACCGAACTCCTGGAAAGCTAAGCAAGGAAAAGAAACTCACTATCTCTGTAAGCAGAAGGAGCAGAAAATAGGCCAGAGATAACCCAAGAGGCCAAAACCCGACCAAGACACCACAAGACCAGGGCACATCTCTTCAGCTCTGCCAAGGAACATCCCTTTGGAGCCCCAAAATTAAGTTCATAAACCAGTCATAGCATCTCCAGTCCTTGACAAAGTAGCCTGATGAGAAAGAATCAGTGAAAGAACACAGGAAACATGAAAGATAAGAGAAAAAAGTCAGCTCCAAAAGAAAATATTCGATCTCCATCAACAGATACCAACGTACATGATACGATTAAACTGACAGAGGAAGAATTCCGATTATGGATTGTAAGGAAACTGGAATAGAAGAGAAAATAGAATCCCAACATAAAGAAACTACAAGAACAATCCAGGAAATGAATGAAAAATTTTCCAAAGAAATTGAAATATTAAGGAAAAACCAAACAGAAATTTTGTCAATGAAGGAGGAATTCAGGGAACTTCAGAACACAATGGAAAGCCTCAAGAACAGAATGGATCATGCAGAGGAAAGAATCTCAGAGCTTGAAGATAATGCCTACGTGCTGAAAAAATCAGATGAAGAAAAAGAACTCAGAAGCAAGAGACAAGACCAAAGCTTTCAAGAAATGTGGGATTATGTAAAGAAACAGAACCTTAGGATCATCGGTCTTCCAGAGAGAGAAGAAAAATATACTCAAGGGATGGAAAACTTATTTCATGGAATACTGGAGGAAAATATGCCAGGCCTGGCCAGAAATCTGGACATCGGGATACAAGAAGCACACAGAACTCCTGGGAGACTCGATGTGAAAAGGCAATCACCACATCACATGGTAATTAGATTGACCAAAATAAATAAGAAAGAAGCAATTCTTCAAGCAGAGAGATGAAAGCAACAAATAACCTATAAAGGAAAGCCGATCAGAATAACTGCTGATTTCTCATCTGAAACGCTACAAGCCAGAAGGGACTGGGTCCCTATCCTTAATCTTCTAAACCAGAATAATGCCCAACCCAGAATTCTTTACCCGGAAAAATTAAGATTCATCTACGGGGGAGTAATAAAATCCTTCCCAGACAAGGAATCACAAATAGATTTTGTAAAAACCAGATCAGCCCTACAGGAAGTACTCAGTCCTGCATTACACACTGAACAGCATAATAGACACCCTTCCAAGTAAAATCATTCAAGAGTTAAAGCCTAGAACGTGGATTTCATGATGGCTCAAGGAGCAAAACAAAACAACAGGATTTCACCCAAAAATATGAATGGAAATCTACCACAAATCTCAATCCTCTCAATAAATGTGAATGGTCTGAACTGTTCTCTGAAAAGGTACAGGCTGGCAGAGTGGATAAAAAACCACAAGCCTAGTATCTGCTGCCTACAAGAAACGCATCTAACCCACAAAGATGCCTTCAGACTAAAGGCCAAGGGATGGAAAACTGTCATCCAGGCGAATGGAAGTCAAAAGAATGCAGGGCTAGCTATACTATTTTCAGATAACATAAGCCTTAAAATAACAAAAGTAAAAAAAGACAAAGATGGCCACTATATATTGGTGAAAGGGAACATCCAACAAGAAGAGTTTACAATCCTTAATATCTATGCACCTAATACACGAGCACCCAATTACATAAAGCAAACCTTGTCTGATCTAAACAACATAATAGACAATAACACCATAATAACAGGGGATTTCAACACTCCACTGAATGAACTTGACAGATCATTCAAACAGAAAATAAGCAAAGAAATAATGGACTTAAACAGAGCTCTTGAACAAAAGGGTCTGACAGATCTCTACAGAACATTCCACCCAAATAAAGCCAAATTTACATTCTTCTCACCAGCCCATGGAATTTTATCCAAAACTGACCACGTACCAGGCCACAAATCAGACCTCAACAAATTCAGAAAAACAGAAATTATACCGTGTACTTTCTCGGACCATAGTGGTTTAAAATTAGACTTCAATTCCAACAGAAATACTCACCACCTCACAAAGTCACAGAAATTAAACAATCTATTGTTGACTAACTCCTGGATTAAGGAGGAAATACAGAAGGAAATCAAGAACTTCTTCAAACTAAATCATAATGGAGAAACAAGCTATCAAAACCTGTGGGATACAGCAAAAGCAATCCTGAAGGGAAAACTAATAGCAATAAATGCTGATATTCAAAAAACAGGAAGTTCAGAAATTGACAACCTAATAAACAGAATCAAGGACTTGGAAAAGGAAGAGCTAACCAATCCCAATCCAAACAGAAGAAAAGAAATAACTAACATCAAAGCCAACTAAAGAAAATTGAGAATGAAAGAACTATATGGATGATCAACAAAACCAAAAGCTGGTTTTCTGAAAAGATAAACAAAATTGCCACCTCACTTGCTAGATGACTAGAATTCAAAGGGAAAGGTCTCTGATAAACTCAATCAAAAATGAAAAAGGAGGGGTCACACCAGATGCCACGGAAATACAAAACATTATTTTTGACTACTACAAAAACCTATGTGCCCAAAAACTATATAACGAGGAGGAAATGGACAAATTCCTGGAAACATACAATCTCCCTAAGTTCACCCAGGAGGTAACACAATATCCGAATAGATCAATCTCAAGCTCAAAAATTGGGCAGCAATCAAAAACTTTCCAAAATGTAAATGTCCCGCACCAAATGGCTACACTTCAGACTTTTACCAAACATTCAAAGAGGAACTCACACCTATACTACAGAAATTATTCCACAATATTGAGAAAGATGGCATCCTTCCTAACTCATTCTACGAAGCCAATATCACCTTGATACCAAAGCCAGGAAAGGCTTGGAAAAAAGAAAACTACAGATCAATATCCACAATGAATATAGATGCAAAAATCCTCAACAAAATTTTAGCAAATAGAATTCAGCAGCACATCAAAAAAATAATTCACCATGACCAGGTGGGCTTTATTCCAGGGATGCAAGGCTGGTTTAACATACAGGAATCTATAAATGCAATTCACCACATAAATAAAAGCAAAAACAAAGACGATATGATTCTTTCCACAGATGCAGAAAAAGCATTTGACAAAGTCCAACACACCTTTATGATAAAAATCCTCATCAAAATAGGCATAAACGGCTCATTCCTTAAAATTATCAAGTCCATCTACGACAAACCCACTGCCAATATCATATTGAATGGGGAAAAATTGAAACCATTCCCACTTAGAACTGGAACCAGACAAGGCTGCCGTCTATCTCCACTTCTATTCAACATAGTGCTCGAAATCCTCGCCACAGCAATTAGGCAAGAGAGGGGTATTAAGGGTGTCCAAATGGGGACAGATGAGATCAAACTCTCACTCTTTGCTGATGATATGATATTATATCTAGAAAACCCCAAGGACTCATCTAAGAGACTCCTAGACCTGATAAATGAATTCAGCAAAATCTCAGGATACAAAATCAATACACACAAATCTGAAGCATTCATATATGCCAACAACAGTCAAGCCAAAGATCAAATCAAAAACGCAATTCCTTTTACAATAGCCTCAAAGAAAATTAAATATCTGGGAATATCTTTAATGAAAGATGTAAGAGTCTTATACAGGGGGAACTACAAAACACTAAAAAAAGAAATTGTAGAAGATGTAAACAGATTGGAGAAACCTACCTTGCTCATGGATTGGTAGAATCAATATCATTAAAATGTCCATACTACCTAAAGTGATCTACAGAATTAATGCAATCCCAATCAAAATCCCATTATCATTCTTCACAGATCTCGAAAAAATAATTCTACGCTTTGTATGGAACCAGAAAAGACCTCGTATAGCCAAAGCAATCTTAAGTCAAAAGAACAAACTGGGAGGTATCAGTTTACC
>CAUYSK010063785.1:0-11487 GCA_963575035.1 Avahi laniger | reverse complement strand
TGTTCAGTGTTATGTTCCCCAAGGCAGATCAGCATCTGAAATACAACTGGGGAACAATAAACATCTGCTAAATGAACATCTATGTGGGACAGGTTTTTTTTTTTGAGATGGAGTCTCACTCTCTTACCTGGGCTAGAGTGCTGTGGCATCAGCCTAGCTCACAGTAACCTCAAACTCTTGGGCTCAAGCGATCCTCCTGCCTCAGCCTCCTGGGTAGCTGGGACTATAGGTACGCATCACCATGCCTGGCTAATTTTTTCTATTTTAGTTGTTTTGCTAATTTTTTTCTATTTTTAGTAGAGACAGGGTCTCGATCTTGCTCAGGCTGGTCTCGAACTCCTGAGCTCAAGCGATCCTCCTGCCTCGGCCTCCCAGAGTGCTAGGGGACAGGTTTTTATTAGTCACACATTATAGACCTGACTCCTCTAAGCTCAACTTTGAGCACAGTTCTTCATTCATTTTAGTGTATGGTTATAAGCATGGGCTCTGGACCTAGATGGTCTACATTCAAACCCCATTCCTCTTCTTATCTCCCAGCCTCAGTTTTTCCACCTTTGAAATGGGATGGTATATACCTCACATCAGTGTGAGAATTAAATGAGTTAATACCTGTAAAATGCTTATAGTCATGCTTGGCATGTCTTATTACTATTCCCTAGCCTTGGGTACAGTGCCTGGCACAAAGTCTGTATTCAGTAAACAGTTGCTGAATAGGGAATTTTATGGTGCAGCAATTATGCCAGGCCTTCATTAGATTCTGGGGTGAATTTAAAAAAAAGCCTCCCAAGAGATTATAATCTGGGTGATAAGTGGCATATAAGTAGAAAGTTAAAGAAAATCCCAAGGATGGGATGACTGTTGAAGAAAGCAATACAACTCTCTGTCACCTTGGAACCTGGTTCAGAGTGATCATGGCTTTGGCATTCAGAAGTGAGGGTAGCTGGTGGAGGCAGGACTGAGCTAACTCTCATGGACTAAAAGGAAATGCAACAGGTAAAAGAGGAGGGTGTTTTTCTAGGTGTGAGATCACAGTGATGAAGGCCTGGTTCTAGTTTCTGATTAATTAACAAATTGCTGCTTAGTCTTGCCTAATCCTGTCAGGAGAATCCCGGATCTTTTAACCTCACTTGAAGGTGTAGCCATCAGTAGTCAGGTATATATATAAAGCACTCTAGGGATTCCCCCCTAATAGAACCTATTTTTATACAGGTTAATTTTGGGGCACTATGACCTCCAAAGATGGTTGTGAGGGCATAACATCATCCAAGTAGTCAGGGAAGCTCTGGGAGGGCAAGGAAGCAGTGATATTACAGAAGGCCAGTGGCATCCTGGGAGGAGGGAATGGAAGGGGCTTCCATCACCAGGGGAGCCAGCCCTGGCCCTTGTTGCTCCAACCTCAATGACAGGGGTGAAAGGTAAATGTGGTTGTTTTTGATGGTTGTGCCTTGGGTCTTTTTTGGGGGGTCGGGGAGAGATAAACAGAGGGATTCCTTTCTCAAGTTTCTGGTTAGACTCACTGGTCTCTTTCTCTTCTCTCTGGGTATCTTTGGGGCTCTCATCCAAACCTGTTTCAACCCTTGAGGCCAAATCTGCTTTATGTGTCACCCAGGGAATCCCATCTAAGAGCCCAAATGGGGAAAATGCAAGGCCTGGAGCAGAAAAGGGTCAGAATGCCGATCAGACCTCTGGCTGCTTGAGAGAAGTGAACCAGCTTTTGAGGCATCTTTTGCCCTTCAAAGGCCTAGGATGAAGTTCCTCTTACTTAAGGAAGCACAGAGCCATCAAAGGCTTTGAGTGTGCTATTTTCTAACCTATGAGCCTACTGTTTCCAGAAGGATACCAAAATGTTTTTAGACAGGCAGAGACCTTTCATTACCTCCAGAAGATAAATGAAAATCCAGGTGCATATATGTGTGGCACAGTGATAAAATTTAATTCAAATGCAAGGGACTGATACTAGAGCCTTTCTGGAGAGTAGCTTCAAACAAGGTAGAAAGGTATCAAGGTAAAATTTCCTGAGTCTCAGAAGCCAAGGAGGTAAGTAAGAATGGAAAATTTGAGATATGTGAAAGCTATATTTTTTAGAGTATCTTCTCCATATCTAAATTCCCATTGATAGTTTGGGAAAACACACTTATATTTTTATAACCAAATTTGCTCTGAAAATAACCATGTCTGGTATCCAGAGGTGTGGAGGCCCAGAAGAAAAGGGAAGTGGGGACGAGAAAGGAATTTTTATTTTCTTGATTTTGTGAGGAAAACAAAACTTTCAAAAAAAGATCCACTTTTGTAATTTAAAAAATAATTTGTCAACATTCACTTCTTGGGAGGAGGAGAAAAAAGAGAACTTGAGGCTGTATTGGAGAGAGCTAATACATTCTCATCAGTAACATGGCAGTAATTTCCAACTTTAGGGAGAAGAATCTGCTTAATCTTCGCTTCAGTATCAAAGATCAAGAGAGCCCCTTTTTGCCTCTGCTTCTCGTCTAGAAAATTCTGAAGACAGCTTTAGTCAAAAGGAAACGTGGATGGAGGGTGGGGGGAAAGGTGAGAGTTACATGGTGCGCATAATTTCAGGGGCTCTTGAGGGCTGAACACAAGCTATGGCAGTAGGAGCAATCATAATTGGCAACATCGACAATGACCATGCCCCAATGTAGAGCCCCATATCTCTGCCCCAGCTATTTGTATCATCTCATTAAATCCTAACAAGCCTCCTGGATTATCCCCAAGTGAGAAATAAGGAGGAACCAAGGCTCAATTGAGGCACTACAAGTGGCCAGCGTGTCTCGCTGATAGCTGGGGAGTGCAAAGCCATATCATTGGACCTACCCTTGGAACCATTCCTAGGCAGATTCTGGCCTGGGATTTCCGTGCCGCATTACTTCTGAAACAGTCCTCTGTAGCAGATAAACGGCTCTATCCAAGCAGGAATTGCCGTACACCCGGCGCTGGGGAAGAACAGCTTCTGGTTGGCTCTTAGCGGAACTTTCCTCTCGGCGGCGTGTGTTCCCAACCGGGAGGCTCAGAGTGCGGGCCGGGAGGGGGACGCTTTCTGGCGCGGACCGTGAGGGGAGGCTGCGAGCGCCGCCGGCGGAGAAGACCGACGCTCGGCCAGAGCCAGCCCGCGGCGCCCGGGCCTGGCCGGCGGCTTCCCGCTTCAGCTGCCACCCCTGCCCCCGCCGCCGCCGAGGCTGCCGAGCCAGACGCAGCGGAACCTGAGGTCCTTCGGCCCTGCCTGGTCCGGTGCGGCCCGGAGCCCCAGCGCGAGAGGTGAGAGCTGGTGCCGGTCCCTGGCTCCCCGCCGGGGCCGCCGGGACCCGCAACAATGGGGACCGAGTGGGGATGCGGCCCGCGCCCCTGGCTTGCAGAGGCCTGGGGCAGCAAGACGGTCCCGGCGACCCGGGTCTTGGGGGCAGTGGGTCCGACCTGGAAAACTCCAGTGGTCAGAGGCTTGGTGGGGTTCTTGGTCTCGACCTAGGGGCTCTGTGACTTGATATTTGGGGATTTCGTAGCCAAGGAAGGGAGTCATAGGGGCACTGAGAGAAGACTTAACTGTAGTGGCTGTGCTCTCTTAGCGCTTGATGCTGGCGCCTGGGAGGCAGACCATTACGGGGTGTGTGTGCGTTGGGGGGAGGGGGAAGTGTTTGGAATTTTAGGGGCCTCTGTGTGCCTGGTTACTAAGGTGCGTCGGGATGTGTATTCCCCACCTCCTCTCCCGAGGTCTGGGAATTGGCAGACTGGGATTGGATTGGAGGAGAAGAGAGGCATTGAGAGTTTAGCTTCTCTGAGTAACTGGTGATTAGTTCCTGGAAAGACAGGAGCTCCGCTGGGCACAGGAGAGTAGAGCAAAGAGCTGGATCCTCCGGGGCCCACATGCACCCTGGCAAGGAGTGGTTCTCAGGTAAGGAACTTATCACAGGAGTGAGTAGTGACACACGATGAATAGTGCTGGCTGCCTTGGCTTTAGGGTGAGGCCGGTGGGAGTTGTGATTTGGGAAGTGTAGAGGAGGGTTTGTAGGCTGCTAAGATTGGAGAATCAGCTTTATGTGGGTCATGGTGGTGGCAGCCTGGGAGATGAACAAGGGAATTGTGCAGAGTGGGCTTCCTGATGGAGAATGACCTCTTAGTGCGGGGGAGTGGGTGACTCAGATCTCTTAGGATTTCTGTCGCTTGCTAGCAGATGCGGCTGACTATAGTGGTGGCTGGACATTGAGGTGGATGAGACCAGAGCGGGTATTAGGGGGCCAGATGAGTTTGTTCCTGAGTAGAGGACAGTTGTAGACCTTTCCTTCTTACTCCAAGTCAGAGTGGTGACTGTCATTGACAATATTTTAAGTAAGGAATTTCCTTGTGGCATTTGGATCCATAGCTTTTCTCTGTTCATTTTTTTCCTCCCCTTTTTTTTTTTTTGAATTGTGACTCATACTTTCTTTTCAGTGCTGTGGCTATCGTTTGTAATGACAGACAAATGTAAGACTCTATCATATATGTAAATTCTAGGGGTTTTCAGTTCAGTTCTTATAAATCTAAATTAAAAGCCTTTTTTCACTAATTTGTGTGCCATTGTCTTTGTGTGCAACTTTAGGGAGGAATATGAAAACTCTAGCAGTCTATGTTGTTAAAAACTCTTTCATCCCTAAATCCATGAAATTTCATTTTTTCTTACTGCCATGAAGTGATTATGTTCAATCTGTTAAATCTTAGTGACTGTCATTTCAGTTTCAGCACCCTTGTTTGCGCTCACAGGACATTGTCTTCACTAGAAGTGTTATCCATCTTCGATGAATTTCTGTACACTGTGTCTCCCTGTGACAATCTGTATCATTGAAAGACTGTGCAAAGTCCACGCTGAGGCTTGCAGCTGTGGGCCAGAGCTCTGTATGTATTATTCAGGCAAAAGTTGGTATTTTGTTTGTAGATAAGATATTAAAGGGGACCCTACACGAACAAAAACAGTATCAAAATCATTGTACCTTCTGAGTTTAGAACAGTAGGAGATACAGCCTAATTGGAGTCTAATACAAATTTTTAGGTGAGATGTGAGATAATTCTGACTATTTGTAGTTGTGCTGATAGTTCTAGTTATTTTAGGCATTAATTTTTTCCTTTAAGCTTTAAACAATTATTTTCCTTCAATAGTATATTCTCTCTCTTTTGTTTCACATCCATTTTTTCATAGACCAGAATCTTTTGCATTATGCCAGGCACTGTGTTGGGCACCTCCACAATGGTAATGCTATTTTTGACGTTTTGATAGTGGTAGTTCCTAATTCAGAGGTCGCTGTAGGTCTGTGAAGAAAGAAGTTGACTATCTAGAGGAAGTAAAAGTTGTAACAAGATTTCTGTATGTGAGCCAGTGGAAGGAAAAAAAATTAAAAATTTAAAAAAATTAGAAGTGATTTGGGTATATCAAACTTTTAACCAGTAAAGCCATTTAATGAAGTTTTTATAACATATTAATTTTGTCTAGTGACAATTGATTATCTTTACATATTTCTATGGAAAACGTTTAGCTATAACTGTGTATTCACATTGTTCTGGGATTGTTTTTGCATTATTTTATTTAAATACACCTATTAAATTTAAGTACTTCTCTTTCGTTGTGTGTCTCAATGAGCAGTGATTTACAAATACTATATATGTGTTCAGGTTCCCCAGGAAGCCATCACACTCTCCTTCCTACTGTGGTTTTGGGAGCATGAAGACGTTGCTTACCTCCTATGTCTGGTTCACTGTATGTAGGCTGGGAGTGTCTGCTGATCGCTTGGAGTGCTGTCCCTTGGAACAGGAGGCCTAAGATTGAGGTAAGCCTGAGTCTATCTGAAGTCACTTGCCTCTTAATTTTTACTGCATAAAATATAAGGTAAACCTGAATGTTTTTTTCTTTAATTGTTAATCTTCATTCTGATTTAGTAAAATGAGATTCTGCCCTTTGCTCACTTCTCTCTTTGTAAATATATCTTAGCCAAAAATAAGTGAAGAAATTTAAAATCAAGGCACTTAGATAATAAATAAATTTCTTGAAATCTCTCATTTTCCATCTGGGCTATTTACTTGTTCAAAGAAAAAAAAAAACTGGTTCATTTGTTGCTTTGAAGGCCAGGTGATTACTTAAAGAAATGTTTTTGGGGCCGAGCGTGGTGGCTCACGCCTGTAATCCTAGCACTGTGGGAGGCTGAGGCGGGTGGATTGTTTGAGCTCAGGAGTTCGAGACCAGACTGAGCAAGAATGAGACCCCGTCTCTACTAAAAATAGAAAGAAATTAGCTGGACAACTAAAAAATATATAGAAAAAATTAGCCAGACATGGTGGCACATGCCTGTAGTCCCAGCTACTTGGGAGGCTGAGGCAGGAGGATCACTTGAGCCTAGGAGTTGGAGGTTGCCGTGAGCTAGGCTGATGCCACGGCACTCTGGCCCAGGCAAGAGAGTGAGACTTTGTCTCAAAAAGAAAAAAAAAAAAGAAAGAAATGTTTTTGGTTAACTCTTAGTCAAATGGATCAACTTCAGAAACTCTTGGAAATAAGGGTTAGAGTTTTTGATTTCTTTAGAGAAATTCTGAAACCTGCCTAGTACAATGGGAAGAGCATGGTCTTTGGAGTTATCCCACCTTTGCTTCCTGCTCACTTTTTGAGCAGGTAAGCTGTTAACCTCTCTGAGCTTTGATTTTTGTTTTGTTTTTTTCTATCTGTAAAATGGGGCTGATACAATCTTCTTTGCAGGTTGTAGTGCAGACAGGAGATGAGGGCCTACTGCTTCAGGGCTGGTCAGTGCTATCTGTTAGTAGTATTTAGTGTGTATTATTATATAGCAGCGACTAGTCTTAGTAGTATTTGTAGTAAGAATGTTGCTGGGTGCTATGCAGGATGAGGGGCTTGGTTTCCTTGTCTGGTGAGGAAGGCAGCTGTTTGTCTGTACCTGGTGGCACTCTAGACAGGTGAGGGAATTGTTGAGGTAGTTTTTATTCAGTACTGGGAGGCAAGAGTCTGCACTATAAAGTCCAAGGTCATTGCTGGCACTGGTAGGTTTTATTCCTGGCTGTTTATATGGAGAAGCCAGGAGGAAACTGTTTGACATGTCCTTGTTTGGGAACAGTGGGCATTGCCATTGGCAGAACACTGGACTATGTCAGGCAGCATGGTGTTCTGTATGGTTCCTTTTTTTTTTTTTTTTTTTTTGAGACAGAGTCTCACTCTGTTGCCCTGGCTAGAGTGCCGTGACATCAATCTAGCTCATAGTAACCTCAAACTCCTGGGCTCAAGCCATCCTCCTCCCTCAGCCTCCCGAGTAGCTGTGATTACAGGAATGCGCCACTGTGCCTGGCTTATTTTTTCTACATATATTTTTTTAGTTGTCCAGCTAATTTCTCTCTATTTTTTTAGTAGAGACGGAGTCTCACTCTTGCTCAGGCTGGTTTCAAACTCCTGACCTCGAGCGATCCTCCTGCCTCAGCCTCTGAGAGTGCTAGGATTCCAGGCATGAGCCACTGCACCCAGCCTCTGTGTGATTCGTGATCAAGATATTTCTCTAGCTTTCTTCTGGTGATATCAGAGACCTGGCTTTGGTGTTTTTGCCAAGAAGGCTTCAGATGCTGGAGAGATTTGTCATCCTTCTTTAATTGGGGCTACTTTGATAGAATCTAGCACTCTGTTCAGACATGTTTTTAATGAACAGAAGGTTCACAGGCTTTGTTACAGAATTGTTCAGTTTTTTCCACCTGTGAGAGAAAAGAAAAGAGCCATTAATATTCAAGAGAAAAATAAGGAGAGGCCAGAAGTAATTTGAGATAACTGGACCCTAAATCCATTCCTGTCTTGCCCTAGTCAAATCCCTGCTCCATTCAGAGTGGTCTTTAATTCCAGTTAAGGATAAATAATATTCCTCTGGCCTCAAAATAACATGAACATCTAGAGTCTAGACCCTGGCATGTCTCTGCTTCAACATCTCATTAAGAGCCTTTATGACCTGCTCCTTCTGTATTTTTCCTTTCTAGTTTCTCCTCTGCTAAAATTTCTCTGGTACATGCGGCTTAGTTATAGTGAATGCCTCGAAGATCCCAGCATGCTCAGGCTATTCGTTCTGCTAATTTTGCTCCCCATTCTAGTACTTGGCTGACTCTATAAGGCTTGAACCAGGAGCCAGGCATCACCTTCTTCTCTTCATTTTTTTTTTTATTTCAGTATATTACAGGGGTAAAAGTGTTTAGGTTACATATATTGCCTTGCCCCACCTGAGGCAGAGCTTCAACTGTGTCGATCCCCCAGACGGTGCGCACCACGCCCATTAGGTATGTATATACTCCTTCTCTCCTCCCCCCTCCATCTGCCCAACACCCCATGAATGTTATTACTATACGTGCACTTAAGTGTTGATCAGTTAATACCAATTTGATGATGAGTACATAACACCTTCTTCTCTTAATAAAAGCCTTCCTTGATTCCCTCCAGGTTCAGCTGAATGCCTGTCCTTAGTATGGCATGCAGTTTGTGCAAGTTTCTTTAATAATCATGCTGTGCTGTTAAGTTTTGGTATTTTTGTGTGTTTTCCATGCCTAGCTTGTGACCTACTTGAGGGCAGAACTTTGTCTTGTTTATCCTTATATCCCAGCACCTAACCATTTCTGGCATAGAGTAGCTACTTGGCAAATGTCTGTTGAGTGAACAAATGAATTACCTCTGTTTATAAATGACAGGAAATCATTCCTTGTAGAGCTAGCGATGTGATGAGAGTTCTGACTTCGCAGCTGTGTCTGATGCTGGCTGAAGCAGTGCCTCTGCCTCTATATTTCCAGGTTGCTAAAGGCAACACTTTACTTTGCTGTGAAAATGTATTACTTATTCATATGTTCATAATTTTTAGGCTGGGGGCTATTATTTGCTTTCTTTGGGTCTTACAAAAATTTCCTTTGGGAGAGAATATGACAATTCTTCATTGGTATTGTCTAGATCTGTTGGCCATTTGCTGCTCTGAGCATTTTGTCCTCATGTGAAGAAGTGACTAGTCAATTTGGGCCACAGGGTATCCAGACAACTATTAGTGAGGTGCCACCTGCTGGGAATGGGTAATGGATTGAACAGTGGGATGTTGTCACTTTTAATGACTGGTGGGCCTTTTGAAGACTTAGCTGAGCTCAGTGTCACCATATTCAGAAAATAAGATTATTTGACCAAACTTTATTCAGGAATTTGAATTCAATGACTATATATCTGTATCAGTTCTCTGCTAAGCCTAATACTGTACTAATATTAAAACTGATGTATTATTAGTCAGGAGGCTGTGTGTTCTGACTTATTTACCTAGAAATTATAGAATTATGCCACTTTACTCAGTCACCTTCTTGGTTCTTAGTGGTAAAATAACTTGAGAGTATATTATCTAAATTATTTTGATTTAGTTTTTATGATTGATCTGACCACATAGAAATCCTACTGAAGGCTGAGTGTTAGAAAGCTTATTAAAGCCTACATAATGCAGTTATTCTTTCATACAAGTGATAAACATAGCAGACTGCAGAAAAGGAAAGCATGAAAAGTAACTGTAGTTAGGTTAAAGACAAAAATTGATATGAGATAAAAAGAAAAAACTGAGACAAAACATAAGGCACTTTAAATTTGGCAGCACTCTTAAACTGAAGACATTTTTGTGAGTAGTGTTGAAGTATTAGAAGGAAGTTGTTATAATATAGGTTGGAAGCAATACAAACATGGAAAATTTCAGCCAGCATAGACACATTGGAGGTGCTAGCACTTGCTTAATGGTTTCATAGCACCATTGATGAATAGTTATATTAGGCAGAAATTAAAAATATTTGCTTTACTACAAGTATACTTTGTGTGTGATGTTATATTTTATAAAACACTTTCACGTATATTTACTTCATCATCCTAACAATCCTGTGAAGCAGACATCCCCATTGTACAGTTGAGGAAGCAAACCCAAAGAGGTGAAGTGGCTTGCTTTCAAGTGCATAGAGCCAATAAGAAGAAAAGCGGGGACTTAATGCATGTTTTCTGATTCTATATTTAGGGCCCTTTTTATGTCCTCATAGGATATTAGGGCTTCAGTTTGGGGTGAAAGTCACCCCTTATTCCAGGCTTCCGGCCAATAGAGGATACACACAAGAAAGATAATATCACACAGAAATCAGAATCTCTGCTCTGTTACTCCACCTTCCTCACAGATCACTTAGTGGTCAAGAGAAAAACCCAGAGCCAGGTGGAGATGGTCTTGCAGTTGAGGCCCATGACACAAGTAGGGATCTTCCTCCTAAGGTGATGTTGTATAGAAATTGGAAAAAAAAAGGAAGTTTGGGAAAGAATCCTCTGAGCGTGATTCTGGCTTGAGCTTACACTCTGCTTTCATTGTGCCTTCCAGTACCACTGTCTCGCACACTCCGTCTATCTTTGTCTCCCTTATTTCACCCACCTGTCCCCTATGTTGGCTGCTGGTTGGCCCCAGTCCACAGTTTCAGGGCTGCCTTCCCCAGGTCTTAGAATCCTTTGCATGCCTGACTTTGTGCTCTGCCTTCTATGCCAGTTGCCATCCATGAATTCTCTTCCCTGGCTGCTTTCACTGCTCCTCCTAGCCTGCGTATGCTCTGCGTTTCTGGGAAGTCAGGAAAATGCGCTGTCTTGGTTGCTGGCAGTTCCCACTGCCTCACTTGAGTTGAGCTCTCTCTGTCCCTCTGGGTACTCGTGTGCTGCCTCCTAATGGTCCCATTTCCCACGACAGCTGCTTGCTCATTTCCAAAGCTTGTCTTTTCCTCAGGCTCTGGACCTATGACCTCATTTTAGGGCTTGTGCTATCTCATATTTGCCCCTTCCTTTCTATCACCATACGTTCATCATTCAGTCTCTTGCTTTTGGAAAGTCCTTGACTTTTTTTCACTTGTTACACTAGTAATATATGAATACAGTAAAATTCAGACATTTATAAATAGAGAAAGGAACACATAATTCTGCATCTCAGTGTTAACCACCATTCAGAATTTGGTCTATATTTATCCAGATTTTTTTCTACTGTGCATGCTAACAGATGTGTGTGTATGTATGTAAGATAAAGTAATTCCTTTTTACAGAAATGGTATCATAATATGTCTATTTTCTGTAATTTGCTTTTTTTTCATTTATTGCTTTTATCTTGATTATTTTTCCATGTTTAGGATGTACCTATCTGTGGTATCTTTTAATAGTTATATAATATTACATTGTATATTTGCATCTGTTTTTCTAGTGCACCTGGTAATAGAGATTTGTTTCTATTTCTTTGCAGTTACAAGCATCTTGTAACTTCTACGTATATCTTTGTATACTTTTTTGTATACATCTCTCTATACTTTGTATACTTTTTTTTTTTTTTGAGACAGAGTCTCACTTTGTTGCCCTGGCTAGAGTGAGTGCCGTGGCGTCAGCCTAGCTCACAGCAACCTCAGACTCCTGGGCTCAAGCAATCCTACTGCCTCAGCCTCCCAAGTAGCTGGGACTAC
>CAUYSK010063781.1:0-23364 GCA_963575035.1 Avahi laniger | reverse complement strand
TTAGAGGAACTAGCTCACGCAATTAGGGAGTGATTACGAATATGCAGGACTGAGACGGTGCAACTCCCAGTCCCAGGCTGAAGGCCCAAGAACCTGGGGAATGCTGGGGCGAGTTCCAGAGTCCCAAGGCCAGAGAATCTGGAGTTCTGATGTACAAGGGAAGGAGAAGGGTGTCCCAGCTCCAGAATAGAGAGAGAGTAAATTTGTCTTTCCTCTGCTTTTTGTTCCATCCAGGCCCTCAGCTGATTGATGGTGCCGTTGGACCCAGAAAACAATAATCCAAAATGAAGGCTTCAGAACCTAAAGTTTTTCTCAGCCCTTCTCCTGCCCTCCTGTCTCTCAGTCCCATTCTCCTCCAAGGCTACCATAGAAACTAGAATCCCTCTTCTCCAAGTCAGGTCGTAGAAACCAAAACCCTTTTTCAACGAAGGCAGCCATAAAACCTAAAAATATTACTCTAACTTTCTTTCCACCTTTCTGTGTCAAAACTGGTCATAAAGAATTATCTGACCTGCCTTGTTTGACCGTGGGTCGTGAGACCCCATTCCAGGGAGGGTCCTGCCCCACACCCAGAAGGAAGGAATTCATTCTCAGAGAGGCCAAGAAGAGTCTAGACAGATAGGCCTTGCTGGGTTTCCCCACTCAGTCTATTAGCATTAGGTCATACCCTTTGTGACCAATCATATTAACATTTCTACATGGCTGTCCGTACTTTGTTGAACTGCAGCATAAAAATGGACAATTTCCCCTGTATCTTTGGGTCTTCATTCTGAAGGCTCCAGCATGTGTTTTAAATAAATTTGTATGCCTTTTCTCCTACTAATCTGCCTCTCATCAGTGATTTTCAGCGAACCTTCAGAGAGCGAAAGGGAAGCTTCTGTTGGCCCCAACAGTGCCCACCTATGTTGGGTAAGGGCAGATCTTTGCTCAGTCCACTGATTCAAGTGCCAGTCTCTTCTGGAAACACCTTCACACACATATCCAAAAATAATGCTTTACCAGCTATCGGGGTATCCCTTGGACTAGTCAAGTTGACACCCAATATTAACCATCACAGACGTCTCCAGCTGCAGATGCTCACCGTGAGGAGCGAGCCTTTCCTGCAGTGTGCACAGGCAAGTAGAGGCCAGGGAAGGAGCTGTAAGAGGAGTGGGCTGGGCCAAGAGGACCTGCAGAGCTGCTGGGAATTCAATGCTGCCTCATACACGATGATGGAGTAACCAGGACCCCGCATGCCCATGGGCACCTTCTCTTTCTAGGGCTGTATTCTTAAGATTTCTGCATCTGCACTGTGATTTCCTCTCTTGCCCAGGTTCAATCCAAGCCTCCTATACTCTCTAAATTTCAATTTTCTGCCACAAGTTCTCACTCTTTGGAGTTTCAGATTGTCTGCTGCTACCTACTGAATACCTATTGCTTGTTGCTTCCTTACCCTACTCCCTGAGCTATTCCTACAGAATGAAGCCAGAAGAGAGTTGGCAAACACTTCACTCCATCCCCAACCCCCCAACTCTGCAAGGGATGCTGCTTCCTGCTGTGGCTGAGAAGTTCCCAGCTGATAGCAGAAAACAGTCATGATGCAAAATATTCCTGAGAAAAGAACCAGAATGACTGCTGTTTTATGTATTACACTCCCTATGATAAACCTTATGCTCAAAATTGGTGAACATGGCCAACAAAAGTCCAGAATTCCTGAAGAAATCATGGGTGAGTTCTCCATAGAACTCCTCCACAGCGGAGTTCTGAGGATAATACTTAACACTGATGGGGATACATTATTACGGAAAGTTTGGCTCTTGTCCCTGAGGCCACATCAGAAGAACGAGGACAAGTGGGTTGAGGAAAAGGAAAAAGAAGTTTATTAATTTGCTGACAAATGAGGAGGATGGGAGACTCGTCTTAAAGTACCATCGTCCTAACTATAAGCAGAAATACAGAGCTTTTGGGAGTGGGGGTAAAGGGCTCACAAAACTTTACCCTTTTTCAGGCCATTCCCTCTGTTACAATAGTGCCTATTTGATCAATGACAATGAAGCTCTGTGTCATAGGTTCTTTAAATCAAGCTAAGACCTTGTCTTTTTGAGGCTCTAAACACAAGCGAGATGAGGGACATCTGCATGAGGCCAAAGAGCTTGGCTGAGTCATTTCCAAACAAGATCAAGTTTGCTACGTGATATAAGATAAAGTATCAGGTAGTAAATGAGAAATAACTGAGATCATTTTCTTTCTTTCCTCAAAATTTTTTTCAATTTGATTTTGTGTAAAAATAGCATAACTGCAGTTTAAGGATAGCTTTCTGATATGGATGAGTTGGGATTTCTGGAAGAATGAGAACTTTCTCATCAAAGGAGGGAAGAAGCAGAAGCCATAGCAGAGTAGCTTCCAGAATTTGGCAGCCAGCAACCTCACGCTGTCCAGCCTGGACACTGCCCCGACCACCCCAGGACACCCACGGCGGCACACTGCAGACTTCCTGGAAATACACAGGCCCAATTTGGGTAGAAGGAGGGGTAGAAGGAGGAAGGTGTTTTAGTTTTTTCCTTTTCAATTTTTCCTATCAGTTTTTTCTTGATAAAGTAATTCATGCTTGTTGCAACAACTGAAAAAAATGTTGTTATATATCCTTCCTTAAACATATATGGAAAGTGGGTTTGTTTGTTTCTTATCTACACGTATTGCTTTACATCTTACTTTTTCCATTTAACAATATATTATGTTACATTGATTTATTCATTTGATTTATGTTTTGGCCACTCCATACACTATTGCAGTTAAGCATCTTTATAGATATATCGTTACACAATGGACCTTTTATTTCTGAAGAAAACGTACAAAAATGGAATTGCTTGGAAATGGGGTTGTGTTCTTTTTAAAATAGATATTACCAAATTACTTTCCAAAATTAGAAATCCATCCGCCCAAAAGCAAAATATGAAAATGTGAATGTTCCCACATCTTCTCCAGTACTCTCTTTTTATTAAGATGTTTGCTGTTTTCCAAAGAATATGCACCCAGGGAAAAATAAGAAAATGGGTTACCTCATCACCTCAGCCCTCAATGCATCCGATTCACAGGCTGCTTTTACACATGAATATAACTCGAGGTCCACCGTCCTTCTAGAATTTTGAAAAGCACTTCAAGTACACATTTTGTGGTGATCTCTGTGAGGTAGCTCCCAGCCCCCGTCCCTCAGCTTCTGAAAGAGAGATGGAGGCCAGCCCTTAGGGGTCAGCCCTCAGGGGCCAGCCCTCAGCGGTCAGCACTGGGGAATTGCCTCCAACGAATGAAAAGTCCCTTCCCCAAGGTCATGTCGCATTCCTGACTGATACAAGGGTATAGATGCAGGGCTCTCTTGCCTCAACTCAGGACAGTGCTGCGGGCTCATCCCGTCTTTAGAGCTGCCCGCGAGGTCACTGTTGCAGCTTTCCTTGCAACTACAGCACAGCTGGACTCCCTCTGCCTGATGCTGCTTCCTTCCCAGGGACAGTCCCTAATAAACCTCCCACGTGCCAGACCCTGTCTCGGAGTCTGTTTCCCACACAGTAGCCATTCAGAGTTTTCTAACTTACAGAATTGATGACATAAAGTTTTTTTGATTTTGGTGGACTGATTTTGCCATTGGACACCTCCCACAAATGAAGAATCCACAAGTTTATATACCTATATTTGCTAGATGATAATAATACCCTTCCAAGAATTGTGCTGTTCATCATTACTGTAAAAGAAGCTTGAAGGAAGTAGATAATTCACCAGAACTCTTTAATTTTTGCAAATCATTAGGAGAAAAATTAGTTCCTGCAGTGTTCTAGTTCTTTTAACTGGCATTTCCCCAATGACCATGGGATGAGAGTATTCTCGATGTTTATTTATTGCCTGTTCATATACTTTTGCTGATTTTTCTTTTTGTTTCACCTGTCTTTGTCTTATCCATCAGTAATAACTTTTTGGATATGTGTTGCTTTTCTGGCTTTTTCATGGTGACTTTCATCATTTTGAACACATTATGTGTTGGTTTTTGGAGGATTACTTTAGTTTCAATTTTAAAAATCCATATATGCAGAAGCATATGAGGAAGAAAATAATAATCACTTGAAATTTCTCTACTCAGAGACAATCGCTTTGAAATTTTTTATTTTTCCTTGCAATTCTTCCATGCCCAATTTTCACAATTCACATAATATTATATCAGACTGTATATATGGTTTTGAATTCTCGTGTTTTCACATAATATTCTATCCCCAAGCATCTCCCTGGGTCATGAAAAGCCTTAATAAACATCATAGTTGCCTCATAGTTTATCAGATGGATAGACTGTAATTTGATTTACTCCCTTCAGAAGTGTCCGACCTGTGAGTCATTTCCAATTTCTCACTATTATAAATAACATTATGATGTGTTTCACATGCATAGGTATGTTTGTGTGTCTAGTCATTTCCTTACATTCATCCTCAAGAGTGAAAGTAAATTCAAATCTCCCCACCCCCTCACCAGCCAGCCATGTCATCCGTCTCCCAGGCCCCCGAGAGCAAGACCGAGGCATCGCTCCCACCTCCCCCGGTGCTGCCTCCAAGGATCTTCCCCTGTGCTCACCGCACAGGAGCCAAGCCAGCTCCTCACACCCATGTTGGCCGCGGACTTCCACCTATGGCTTTTTCCTGCAGATCCTTTTCCACTCGTGGCTCTGAGATCCCCACACTGTCCTGTCCTTAAAAGAGGATTCAGGCAACTCCCAGGACACGCTATACATAACTCGGCCCCTCTCTGTGAACTCACGGCCCAGGTCAGAGTGTGTGGGGCCCTGCCCGCTCCCCACCCGGGAGCAGAGGTATTTTTAGAGGGACTGCAGGGTGCAAGGGGTCAGTGCAGCCGAAATGGCAAGTCCGTTGAGTTAAAACCCTTGCTTAAGTGGAAAGGAATAATAATAATAATGATAATAATAATGAGAGCTACTGTTTTCTAAGGCACCTTCCCATTTACACGTGCTGTCATACCCATCGTCCCCGGACTCCTCAGCATCACCTGCTGAGGCAGACAGCGGTTACTGACTCCACTTACAGACAAGGAAGGTACAGCTGGGAGAAGTTAAGGGATTGCCCCCAAACCCCAAACTTGGGGATGTTGGTGTTCGAGGCCTCTTCTGCTTCCAGCCATGGGGAGCCTCTGGGAGCAGGGAGGCCAAGCCTACCCCCCAGGCCCTGTCCTCGGTTCCAGGCCACCCTGCCCAGCAGAGCTGGCCAGAGAAGACAGGCAGGCCCACCTTGAAGAGGCAGCACGAGCCTCCAAACCTCAGCATACCAGAGCCTGCTGTAAAACATAATGCCCCAGAGAGCAGTGTGAACGTTGGCATCCGGATCAGAGACTCTATCAAGTAAGGCATGGCTGCGACTCTCAACAAACCATAAAGACTAAGCTGCAAAAGCTATAAACCTCCATCCTCACGGAAAGCAGTAAAACCACACTCCAAATCCTCTCGACTGGGCATAAATGTACTGCCGGGATTGATTATACAACAAAACAAATTCAACCACAAATCTTCCCTATCGCATTTCCCTTCGCTTCTCCCTCGTACCCTGAGAGGCAGGTTTTGCCGTGTGTAGGAAGAAAGCTCTGTTTTCTTCCAACAAGTGGGAGGAACCTGGTCTGGAAGGCAGCTCCTGCCAAGAGCAGACCTGGTGCGTGGACCTGCAGCTGCGCTCTAAGGATTTCCTCCCCATCCCCCACGGGCCAGAATGCGGGGCCCACTTCCCAGGGCCCTCTCACTGTCGCCTCCTTCCCTTTCCAGCTCCAAAGCTCTGCTCCTCTTCTGAAGAACTCACTTCTACTAGGAGGAGAAAGGTGGGCAATTTTTAGGGATTTACACTGAGTACTCATCAAAGGACAGGGCCCTAGAGAGCTTAAGGAGACAGAAATATTACAGAACTTCTGCAAACGCTGGCTCATCTAATCCGAGATAGCGCTGAGGAGTAAGTGGAAAAGCTAGGTTTAGGATTAGGATTAGGATCCCTAAGGGTATCAGCGTTGCAATTGGTCCTGGCATTAGTATTCGTGTTTATAGGATATCTGTATTCACATTCACATTAATATTTGTATTCGCATTAGTATCTGTATCCATATTGGTATTGGTTTCAGTAGTAGCACTTTACAGGGACAAAGGGTGGGTGCCACAAACAGCTAGAAAGTCCAGTGCTGCCCATCTTCCCTCTATTCTCGGTGGAGACTAGAGATTGTCTTTGGCAATAAGTACAAGTAGAAAGGCTCTTGAGTTCTGCTGAACCCGGGGCGGGAACGGGATGATAGTGCACCTTCCTGGGGCCCAGAGAGAGGAGGACGGTACAAGTCAAGTCTGAAGCACAGCCCTCCAACCTTGCGCCAGGGCAGGGCTGCAGCAAGGCAGCGGGAAATTGCTGGAAATGAGGACAGAGGGCAGAGCCAGATTCCGAATGGCATTATGGGATGGAATAAGGATTTTTCCTATAAAAATGGGTCACATTTAGGTTCTAAGGGCTCTCTTAAGTCCCAGGATCCAGAACCGGGAGCCTTTCTGTTGCCCCAGCACACCACCCCACACACGTGCATGCAGATACACACAACCACACACACACACACACATACAACCACACACACCCGCTGTGCACAAAGCCTTGGACAGCCGCCCATACATACATCACTCCGTTGTGCTGAGAACACTTGCAGAGCAGAGAGTCAAGCTTGTGAGTGAGCTTGAGGCTTGTTCCACGGATGTCAGTCCCAGGCTGGCTGGTGATGGTTATGTGATTCCTAGAGATTCTACGCAACCTCAGCACTCTGTGACAGGAAACCAAAGCCCCTGGGCTTCCCAAAGCATCAATAGGTACCATTTATGGAACCATTTAGCCTGTGGTCAGCCCGGCGGTGCAGAGGTCTTTTGTGGGTAACAGGGCCCAAGGTGCTTAGTCACCTTCTGTATGAAATGTCCTTCCAGGGAGGGCCAGTACCTCATGTCCAATCTTTCTTTCATCTCACATCATGCATGGGAGGACTCAGTGTGAGACTTCACATCTCTGGAACTTTCCATGGCAGGGGGCCAATGCAAAGCTGTGGATTTCCTTTTTTCATGTTATTTCATGACATAAAAGAAAGCATCCACCCAGGGAGCTGGTGTTTGAAAAATATGCACATCCTCCTACCTCGGTGTTCCTTTGATCTGTAAGGACAGCAGAGGGAGGCATCCTGGACTTCATCCTTTCCAGTTCATTGCCTCCTTCCTGCTCTGGGGGCACAGATTCTCACACATACCTGGAAAGCAGGTAAACCTCTGGACCAGAGAAATACACAACTTCCTGAAGCACATTGCCAGTCAAGCTCTGGCATTAGAGTTAAACCTTTAACATCACCAACACAGCTCCTCGTGCTTATATTTCATACCACTGGAAAGAATTCTAGAATTTTCCAAATGAATGATACCTAAGAGCTCATGAGACTTCATGATTTTACAGATGAGAACATTTAGGAATTCATTTCCCCAAGTATAATCCTCCAACCGGCCGCATCGGAATCACCTGTGGGCAGATCCTTTACATTCTCCCACCTGGACTGGCTGAAGCTGCATTTGCAAGGAAAAGCCTAGGAATCTGCATTTTAAATAGACTCTAGACAGGTTCTGATCCATGTACCCGACAATGTTGTAGAAATACAGCTGGTTGGTACAGATCTGAGACCTTAAAGGTAATAATAGCCTCCACAATACTGAGGCGAGATCAATCCGGAAGCCCCGGAGCTTCCTCTCCTCTCCACTAGGAAACGGGCTCAGCGGATCTGAGCCAACCAAGGGAGAACTCACTGTTCCCAGGCACAGAGTCCCAGAGGTTCCTCCTCCTCAGCCAGGGGGCTGCACTGACCCACAGCTGTTCCCTGCCCTCCAGTGCCTGTCATGAGGCAATGGACCTCACACTGGAGCTCTGTCCGTGGTACATACAGGCCTGCAAGGTCCAGCGCAAACATGCCTGTGCTTTCATTTATTCAGCAAACATCAATCAAAGGAGCTCCGTGTCAGGCATTGTGCTAGATACCGGCAACATGATAATGAAATAAAAATGAGCATGACATCCAAAAGAGGTGTCAGTGCAGAAAAGGCTAACAATTGCTCCTCCGTCCCGTGGCTTAGAGATTGGGGTGGAAAAGGCTTCAGAATTGGGTACTTCCAGTTAGGAGGTGGAAAAGGAAAGAGCTCCTCTCCAGGGGGGGCTTGGAGGGGACGGCAGGGATCATATGTTTAAAAGCATCCTAAAAATGTGTCTCATAACTTTCTGTGTGGCCTCAGTCTCGGACATGAAGTTGCACAGGGAATGGCTGACAATTTGGAAGCACGAACTTGCTCACTTTCCTGCTGACGCACCAGCCATAGAGCAGCCATTATGAGACACAGACAACCTCTTGCTGGACACCTTCCCTGGAGTTCAAGTCAGCTGCAGCCGGAGACCTACACACCTGCATCAAGCCCTCAGCCTTAGGCAACCTCATGGCAACCCCTAAAACACACACACACACACACACACACACCCCTAGATGACCCGGAGTGCACTGCTGATGCTGTGTTGGCCTCGGGCTCCTGCATAGCCCTCCGTTGCTCCCCTCTCTCAGTCTCATGCCCACCCTCACACCCCAGCTGGGTGACTCAGGTTTCCACCTGAAGTGCCTGCTCTGGCAGTGCCCCTCTCCAGGGTCTGCAGCCCTAGCCCTGAGCTTCTGGGTGATACCTGCTCCCAGGCGACTCTGGCCCCAGCTGCCCTCCTGGTTTCTGTTGCTGTCTTGGCTAACGATGAGAGCAAGGAGCTCTGAAGTCAGACAAGCCTGAGCTGCAATCCCAAGTCTACTGCTTTCTAGTCATGTTACCTTGAACAATTTCCTTGACCTCTCTAAACCTCAATTTCCACTTTGTAACATAAGGAAAGTACGACCTACCTTGCAGGATGCATTGTGAATTAGAGATGGCCTTTGTAGTACATCACATCTACACAGCAGGTGCTCAATAAACAGTGGCTATTGCTATCACTCCATATGCACTTAGTCAAACAGCCTAAGTCCCCCAAAGGACCCATGCATTCAGCCGAATACTTGTTGAGCACCTATTCTGTGCCAGACACCTTTCCAGGTACTGGAAATATGCCCTGAACAAGACAGAGCTCCTGTGCTCATGAAACTCAGATCCATAACAAAGGAGAGAAAGCGGCTATATTGGTTTGCTAGAGCTGCCATAACAAAGTACCATAAACTGAGTGGCTCAAACAATAGAAATTTATTGTCTCACAGTTCTGGAGGCTAGAAATCTAAGATCACGGTGTCAGCAGAGTTGATCTCCTCTGAGGGCTGTGAGGGATAATCTGTCCCCATCTCTCCCCTAACTTCTGGCAGCCAGCTGGAAATGCCTGGCATTCTCTGCCTTGTAGCTGCATCACCCCAGTACCCGCCTTCACCTTCGCATGGTGCTTTCCCCACCTGCACCTCAGTTTCTCTTTTTATTGGGACACCAGTCATATTGGATTCGAGCCCACTTTAATGGTCTCATTTCAACTTGCTTACCTCTACAAAGATCGCATTTCCTAATACAGTCACGTTCTGAGATACTAGTGGTTCCATTTCAATACATGTTTTTCTAAGGGGACGCAATTCAATCCATCACGGTGCCCCTTTCTGTCCATTCGCTCAGCCTCATTTCATTGGTGAGTTGAGTTGAGTCCACGCAGTCCTCCTTCTTATCCAGCTTAATCTCCTAGAATTCAAGGTATCCAGCATACCCAGGGCCTTTAAAGGCTGTCCCCAAGAACCATCTCTGTCTCTCTCCTGTCTGCTCCCACGAAGGTAAAAGACTACAACACAGACGGACCTTTCCCTGTCTCAAAGGAGGGACTGCGTGAAGCCCCCACAGGGGCTCAGGTCAGAGCCCGACCTCTTCCAAGGTCTCTCCCTCCAACCTTCTGCTCAACAACCACAGTGCCTGACGCATGTGCCCTAGACAAAGGGTTTCAGTCCTTGCACCTGTATTTCCTCTCTTACACAGCCATCTCATATAAATGGAGAAAGCATCTCCTTCGAAATTGACTATCTCCTGCAGCTTAAGTTGGAAGAATGTTTACTTATTTGGCCCCAGGGAATCATAAACATCTTGCAGCATGTGTTAACAGTTACTACATAACACCATTCATTTTTAGTATCTAAAATTACAAAGTGTTCCCACCAGGCTTCTCCTCCAGTGGTTAACAGACGGATGGGCTCCGTTTGCCTTGTCTCGGGCCTCAGGAATGTTACTGGTTCCGATTTGTCCCCTTCAGGAAAAAATCTCTTAATGGGAAAAAGCAGAGGGACCAGCCACCAGGAACAAGTCTTGTTGCAAACTGTCCATAAATTCCCAAATGAAGGAAGAGTCAATTACTAAAAACGATCGGTGGTTGCCAGGGGTTGGGGAGAGAAAGGGATGACAGAGGAGATTTGGGGCAGTGAATCTTCTCCGTCTGATGTTGTAACGGTGGAGACACGTTATTAAACATTTTTCAAAACCCACAGAATGTCCAACACCAGAGTGAACCACAGTGTAAGCCGCGGACTGTGAGTGATAAGGATACGTCAATGTGCATCCATCGGTTCTAACAAATGTACCACTTGGGGTGTGGATTTTAAGAGTGAGGGAAGCTGTGTGTATGTGGAGGGGAGGGGAACATGAAAGCCTCTGTACCTTCCTCTCAACTTTGCTGTAAACCTAAACTGTTCTAAAAAAATAGTCTATTAAAAAATCCATTGCTACAAAAGAACAGCAATCATTAGATTTGGTTTTAAACAATGGTTCCTAAATGCTGGTGAGAAAGCCTGAGTGACCCTGAGCTGCATGCAAAATACAGACACCTGGAGCCCACCCCCAGATCCTTGTCCTACTGTCTCTGTTTGCTTGTGCTGCTTTAACGAAATGCCACAGACTGGCTAATTTATAAACAATAGAAATTTATTTCTCACAGTTCCGAAGCCTGGGAAGTCCAAGGCCAAGGCTCCGGCAGGTTTGGCGTCTACCAAGGGCCCCATCTCCACTTCCAAGACTCTGCCTGTGGCTGTATCCTCCGGAGGGGACAAATGCTGTGTCCTCACGTGGTAGAAGACGGAAGGGCAAGAGGTGCTGCCTTCAACCTCCAACCCTTTTACAGGGGCACTGACCCCATTCACGAGGGCAGGTGCCTCACCACTCAATCACCATCCGAAGGCCGCGTCTCTTAGTACTGTGGCATTGGGGATGAAGTTTGGAGAGGACACCGTCATTCAAACTATAGCACCTAGTAAAAATCAGAATCTTAGTGGTAAAAGGAGGGAAGCTGTGTTTTTAAAGAATGCGAAGGAGACAACGAAGCAAGCAGGTCTGGAAAGACCTTTAAGAGTCCAAAGACAAACCCTCTCATAGCCCGTGTGCCTGTGAAGTCCTCTCCTCCCCAGCTCCAAGCCCCTTCTCTCCAGACCTCTCTCCAGCTCACTTGGCCCCTCCTGGTGCCCTTCCTCGGGGTACCTGTCCCCTTACATGATCACTGCACTGCCAACCCGTCTTCCTCCTCGTCCCCAACTGCCGTGAACGTCTGCAGGCATGTACCTGTGTTCCTGCACACAGCCCAGATCCTGGTTCACACACCCTTCTTGCCTGACTGGAATCCTCCTAGGCCCATCCCAGGCTTCTGCGACCACCCCAGTAGGCAAGCTCATGCTCTCTCCCATACTCTCTCCTCTGTTCACTCTGAACTCTCGGCACTGGTCTGGAGCTGTGGCCAGGAGCTTTCTTACAGGGCTTTGAGCTGGGACTTTTCTAGTCCTCTATTTGTATTCCTCCCACCCCTAAAGGTCCAGGCCCATGCTTGGCACCCAGCAGAGCCCTGTGGACATTTGAGGACAGGTTGGTTGGTATAGGCATGAGGTGGTACAGAGGAAAGAACTCAGGAATACAAAAGACCTGAATTCAAGTTCCAGCTTCATACTTAGAGAGTGCATTTGCAGCATAATCCAGAGCTCAGTCCTTGCCAACTGTGATTCTCAGCCTCCTTGTTTATAACTAGGGGTTTACTGCTCTTCCCAGGATGCAAGTAAATTAGACAGAGTGAAGAAACAGTCTTAAAGCTCTGACATTCCCTGTCTGCAGGTGCAGATGTGCCCTGAGTTACCACGGAGCCAGACCACAGTGATGCAGGCCCAAGGAACAGTGCGATCACCTCCAGACCCCAGAGCCAAGGGGAAGGAAGGGGAGGGAAAGAAAGAGGCATGATGCACCACATCAGCCACAGACAAGCCACACGGGCCAAAATCAAAGCCCATTCACCCTCGGGTATTGCCATCACCAAATCCGTGACCCATCGACCCTTCTGTCCTGCAGAACGTTGGCTGGGGAAGCCAAGGCATGCTCCAGTAGCCAGACCTGAGTCCAGTATACAACTGCCTGAGGCAATAAACTGCAAGAAAAGAAGCAGCCTGCTGCCAGCCCTCATAGACCAGGGGATGTCGAGGTCTTTCATGAGTCTGGGCCAACATCATGCATAGTAGGAGTGCGTCAACTGCTTTCAGCAGAGGAGGCTGCTGGCTGAGCTGGCCCAGTCGAAACCACTGGCTGGAAGACACGTGGAGATTAACCAGCCCTACCCAAACTGCTGAGAGGGTGACATTCCTCTCTCAGGAGCAAAACTGTCTGAAGGAAGCTCCCCCATGGTGCCCCTACCAAGACCCTGCCAGGATCTCCTGGAGGATGCCCGTGTTCTTCCTCCCAAGGGTCAAACAGGTGAACACACTTGGGGCTTTGCAAAGCACCCGTCCCCCACGGCCCCTCTGTAGACATGTGCAGTATTAATTGCTCCAGCTGTTGTCCACATTATTTTTCTACTTATGCTAACATTTGTGTAGACCATGGG
Source organism: Avahi laniger (assembly GCA_963575035.1). NCBI lineage: Eukaryota > Metazoa > Chordata > Mammalia > Primates > Indriidae > Avahi > Avahi laniger. The sequence goes on along the minus strand of CAUYSK010063781.1, from coordinate 10,462 downwards.
AGGAAAGCTGACACCAGGGTTGGCAGAGTGGGTGGCAGCCTATTTGCTGTGACGTCATTCAATTGTCCAGCAGACACCAGGTGTCTTAGGCTGTGCCAGCCTCTGTGCCTAGAAGGCTCACGGATCCCTAACTCATCCAGTGAATTTGTGGATTTCACAATTCAGAGACCCTTTGTTACAACGTCAATATTCCAGCTTTGGAAAAGAAGGCACAGGAGGTCTCTGTTAGTCATTTACATCTCAGTTAAACTATCTGCTGATTTTCAGAGTCAGCTTTTATTTTTGGAAGGAAAAGAAAACTCCTCCTAACCTTTCAAGGTGCAGTTCAAATGTGTCCTTGACAGAGGTTAGCTTTGCCCTGGAATGAAAACAGCACCTTACATTTTCATAGCTTGTTTTTATCATCAAAGCACTATTTCTTGTATTGTCTTCACAACAACCCGTAAGTTCAACACAGACAGCAAGTAGCATTTCCCCATTCGACAATCTAAGAAAAAAAACCTTGAAAGTGTCATGTTTAAGAGAATCTAACACTCTTTATTTTTAGCTGAAAAATATAGGAGAACTTTAAGTTTATAAATAGTTGTGGCATTGTTAAGGGAACTTTATTTGCTATAATTATACATTTATTGGGTACAAGAATAATTTAAATGCTTAAGAGGGTTTTACTTATTAATATTGTAAGTTTACCCTGCCAGGCATGTGAAGTGTTCAAAAAGCAAACATATTAATTTATAAATGTGGTCGAAGATGTTTAAGGGAATGTCATGATCTAAGTTTGTAAATAAGACTAATTTTAATCTGTGCCCATGAGTTAATTGAAAGTCAATGAACAAGTGAAAGTGTTTATTCTTTTTTAAACAAGAATCACGCTATGTGTAAATAAAAAGATTTGAATGTGGACTTTAAGTGCATAAAGAAAACCAGCCTTTTGCATTTAAACTTGAGGTCTAACTAGGCACCTCCCACATATCCAAGGTGGAGCTACCATCTCCCCAGCCTACCCATCTCAGTGCATGCCAACTCCATTCTTCCAGCTGCACAGGGCAAAAAACACCTGAGTCACACCAATCCGAGAGAAAGCTCCAGTGACCTTCAAAAGACATTCAAAATCCAACCAGGTCTTAGGCCTGCTCTGCTGCCTCCCTGGCCCACGCCATCATCCTCTCTCTCCTGGATTGTTGTGGTCACCTCCTAACTGGTCCTCTGCTGTCACCCTCAGCCCCCTCCAATCTATGCTCAAAGCAGCCAGGGACATCCTGTGAACACAGGGTCAGATCATGTTGCTCCTCCATTCACGACCCTCGGAATGAAGGCCCGGGTGCATGGTGACCGGCAGGCCAAGGAGAGAAGCCTCAGAAGAAGTGAACCCTGGCAAGACCTTGATCCCAGACTTTAAGCCTCTAGAATGGTGAGAAAATAAATTTCTGTTGTTTAAGCTACCTAGTCTGTGGTATAGCAGCCTTAGCAAACTGATACAGGTTGTAATTAGCTAAGCTGGAGATGAGAAGATTATTCTTATAGAGAAGGAAAATAATTTCCCTCCAGCTTTTCTGGGTTCTTAGTTGGGATGGATCCCTTTAACATAAGACAGATCAACAAGAGGAAAACAAATAGAAGTTTATTAACATGTATACTTTGTACATACATGGGAGATACTGAGGGAAAAGGGAATATATCTCAAGAGATGACTTTTATTAATAGTTTAGACTTAAATACCATCTTCAACTGAAACAAAGGAAGAAGGGTGTGGGGGGAGTGGAGAGATGTCAGGAAAAGAACAGTAAACAAAAGCAAGATTTGTTCTGAAGATTTAAGAGACCAGTCTCCAGTGGTTTCGAGTTACCCTTCTTTTCCTGTACAGACAGGAGACACTCTTACAAATGGAGATTTCCTTTAGAGATGTAAATTTCCCTTACAAAGAAGTAACTTTTACTCTTTGTTTTTAGAGCTTCTACTGTGTCTGCAGTTTCTCAAAATAATCCTTATGCTAAACAGGCATATTTTGGGGCGGCATATTCTGGTCTCCTGCAGGCATATTTTGGAGTAGCATATTTTTGTTCTCCTACATCCTGAATTATCCTAGTGGGCCCAATGTAATCACAAGGGCCCACATAAGAGGAAGAGGGGGACAAAAGAGAGAAAAACAAAAAATTACAGTGTGAGAAGGACTTAGCCCGACAGTGTTGGCTTTGAGGATGGAGGAAGAGGCCACAAGCCAAGGAATGTAGCCTCTAGAAGCTGGAAAAAGGCAAGGAAATGAATTCTCCTCCAGAGCCTCCAAGACAAACACAGCCCTGCCAACACCTTGATTTTGGCCCAGTGAGACCAGCTGGGGACATCTCACCTCCAGAACTGTAAGACAGTAAGTTTGTGTTGTTTAAGCCCCTCCATGTCTGTGATCATTTGTTACAGCAGCAACAGAAAACTAATACACGCTCATTCAGGTCTTTTTTTCTAATGCACTTCTCCTCTTGGCTTTCCTATTTAAAATTGAGTCCCTCCCCACTCCCCTTTCCCTTTTTTATTTTTCTCTTTAGTATTTACTACTATCTAACATACAACACATCTGGACTTATTTATCATGTTTATTGTCTATATTCCTTGGTTAAAACATAAACATACAGGGCAAGAGTCTTTGCTTCTTTTGAATGGTCTATCACATAGTAGGTATTCAATAAATATTTAATGTATTGGCTAATAATTTATCTTAAATAGAGTAGCAATTTAAGACTATGTAATTATAAACAATCCTTCCTCCACATAACGCTGCCCCCAAAACAAAACTGAACGATTTGTGGTGGTTGTCTCACAAAGCTAGATATTATAGCCTACCACACAGCTAGGCTATATGATACAGCCTGTTGCTCCTAGGCTACAAACCTATACAGCATGTTACTGTATCAAGTACTGTAAGTAACTGTAACACAGTGGTAAGTATTTGTGCTTCTAAACTTATCTAAACATGGAAAAAGTATGGTATTATCATCTTTTGGGACCACCATTGTGTATAGGGTCCATCACTGACCTAAATGCTGTTACATGGTGTATGAATATATACATATATAAAATAAGGAATTGGCTCACATAACTATAGAAGTGGAGAAGTCCCAAGATCTGCAATCGGCAAGCTGGAGACCCCAGAGAGCTGATGTGTGGTTGCAGTCCAATTCTGAGGGCCTGAGAACCAGGAGGCAGATGGTGTAAGCTCCAGTCTAAAATCCCATGGACTTGAGGCCCAAGAGGAGCCCAAGTTTTAGTCTGAATCTGAAGGCCAGAAAATGTCAATCAATGTCCCAGCTTAAGCAGTCAGGCAAGAGGGGTTTCTTCTTGCTCAGCCTTTTTTTTTCTGTTCAGATCAATAGATTGGATGAGGCCCAGCATATTAGAAAGGGTAATCTGCTTTACTCAGTCTACCAATTCAGATGTTAGTCTCATCCAAAACACCCTCACAGAAACACCTACGATAGTGTTTGGCCAAATGTCTGGGCACTCCATGGCCCAATCAAGATGACCCATAAAATTAATCATCGCAACAATCAGCTCTGCATTAATAGCATTGGAAAGAGAGGTTTGGGACGTTTAATGAGTGGAACACAGGAGTAGCTCTGACCCGAGCCTGAGCCTTGGTTCTTTCTACCCTCCCCCACCCCTGTCTCCTGTGCTTGGAGAATAGGAAATCTTTGGAAATATTAGTCAGTTCTCTAGAAGAGGTGTGTGCATTTTTCTAGGAATAGAATCCATTGGTTTCACCAGCTTCTCAAAGGAATCAGTGAATATTTAGGAATCCTTGTCCCAGAATTAGCCATTTCCCTATAAATACTCCATCAGTTCTCACCTGGATTCCAAACTGTACCCACACAAAACATGTTTGGGTAAATTTAATACATTCTTTATGAAATAAGTGTCTAATGATTGTGTTTAGTTGTTTCATTTTTCAAATAAATTTTCTGGCTGATCCAACTTTGGCCCAAACTTTTTGGAACACCAGCTTTGCATTTGTAACAAACTATTCAAAATTTTTCATAAAATAAGGTCTTCCCTTAAAGCTCTGATAACATAAACCTGGTCTTGCTGCTGGGGAATTTGAACATCTTCCTGAATTATTTCTTTGATTTTATTTCGCAATCATGGCAACAATTTCTTCTTTTCTTTCTTCCTCAGGCATTTATTGAGCACCTACTATATGCTAGTCTCAGTGATGAACAAGACAGTACTCCTGCCCTCAAGTGGCTCAGTCTAATGAAACGAGACATGTAAATAAATGATAATAAAATGTGATGAGTGTTGTCACTGAGATACACAAGGTACAGAACAGTGTGATATAGTTATGAACGTGGGCTCAGAAGCTAGACCACTCAGATTCAAATGCTACCTCCATCACTATCTAGCCACATAGCCTCACACGCTTAAGCAGCTGTGTCTCATTTCCTCAATCATAATGAAGATAAGGAAAGTGCAGATTTTATAAGGCTCTCGTGAGGACAAAGTGAGACAATGCATGGAAGGTGCTTGGACAGCATTCAGCACAGTGAGAGAGCCCAGTGAGTATTCAGAGCTCACAGTTACTATGCAATGGAAGGGCAAAGACATGACTAAAAGGGACTAATTCCACTAGAAGGTGTCTGGGAAGCCTTCTCAAGGAGGTAACAAAAGATAAGTCCTTTTCCAGGAAGGAAGGAAGAAAGGAAGGGATGGGCATTCCAGGTAGAGGAAGTGGATAGCCAAAGTATCCTGAGGGTGACGGGAAGCCACTGCAAGTTCTGAAGCAGTAAAGTGACACGAATAGATACATGCTTTAGAAGAATTTCTTGGGTGGCCATACAGAGCATGGAGTCTGCAGGCAGGCAGATGAGTTGCAATCACCCAGGCGAGAAGTGAGAGAGGTCTGGGTGAAGGCGGAGGGAGGGAGAGGAAGCAATGGCCTCTGGGGTAGAATCAGTAGCCCTGGTGACATACCTGCTGAAAGCAAGGAGAAGACCACAGCAGAAAGAAAACACTTGTCTTTAGGACCTGCAGGGCTCCTTCCCAGAGGCTAGTCAGGATCTCACTGAGCCCCATCAGCAGCCATCAGTCCCTTAGCTGATAAAGATATAGGATTATACACTAAATTAAGGGACTTCCAGAGCTGATGGTCAGATGCACGAGGGCTCTGAAACAGAGTCCTGGAGCAAGAGAGAAATAAAAACCTGCCCCAACCTCAGAGGAAGCTAAAGGAAAGCAGAGACAGCCTCTCTAGGTGCCAAGACTCAAAGCCCCTGGGTATTTCTCTGGACACTCGATCAGGGTTGGTAAGCATTTGTCAGGCATGAATGAGACTCAGTTCGTGGCCAAGAGGAAGAGAGTAACTAACACACTATAAGGAAAAAAAGACAGACATCTTCCATTCCTACCCCTTGGCGCTTACTCGTAGTTCCTCAACAAACTGGACTACAGAACGTAAACAGAGGACTTGAGCCAGGGACTTTATTCACCACCATTCCTTCCTAGCCTGGCTCATTCCCTTCCCTCTAAAACTACGGGAGAATTTGCCCGGTCACTAACAAAGACCCATCGCTCAATCACATCATGCACTATGGAGTTGGTTTGTTTTGGAATTTTTGCTTTTGTTTTTGTTTTGTAAGTCTGTGTAACAACAAAACACAACACATTAAACATTAAACCTTTAGATCTATATTTGCCTGTTGCTGTCATGACTGCTGCTGTTTGTAATTGCCAAATACACAAATATCCAAACATCTGAACACTGTTCCTCCAAGTATAACTACTCTTCAGAATTTAAATAAGGCCTCCATCCAGAATTTTCTTTTATTCTTCAGATGCCAAGTCTGAGAATTCCGAGACCAAGTGCAATAAAGGTATTGAGTTTTCTGCAAAGACTATGGCTGTCTAGCCACCCACTCTAAAGAATCAGGGGATAGCCAATGTGACTGCTCCTCTCTGTCTCAGCTGGTCTCCTCCACCCAGGATAGAGGGGACTCTGGATGCCCTGGGAAATCAACTGCTCCACCATTTCCTGATGCAAATCTCAGCAACTGTTTTCTGCTTAAGATTTACCCTAGTCAGGCCCTGCCTTTCTGGAGTCACTCCTGGGTCTGCTCCTTCCTATGACTGTTTTAAAAACAAACAAGAAACCTCTAGAGATTTACACAGTTCAAAGGGCAGACAGGAACAGCTGATTTCCCAGCCCAAGCCAAGGTCTGGTGTCCACTCAGCCTACATCACCATTGTTTCTCACTGCCATTTGATCATACTATTGAGCATGGTCCTTGGAACCGGGAGGAGGAGGCTGCGCTACCACACAGCTGAGCTCAGCCAATGAGGCTGCAGGGTCAGGCTCCCAGGTCACAGTGCTCAGAGCTCAGAGATTCCCGCCCCATGCACACCCGTGTTCCAAGTTGGCAACCAAGGAGCCAGTCACCCTACACATCATGTCAGAGATTCTCACTGCTCTCCCTCTTTCTCCTTCTGCCTTTGTATCCTCAAGGAATCACACTCCTTTTCAATCCCTGAAACTCAAAGGGTCTCATCAGAAAGGGTCTCTTTCTTCAAACAGTAGAACCACCAGCCCAGACTCTTAAGAAGGGGTTGTAACAATAGCCTCGAGGGGTCTGTCTCACTCAGCTCAGGCTGCGATAACGAAGTATCCTGGACTGGGTGGTTTAAACAACACACATTTATTCCTCATGGCTCTGGAGGCTAAAAAGTCTGAGATCAAGGTTCTAGCAGATTCAATTCTCAATGAGGGATCCCCTCCTGGCTTGCAGATAGCCAACTTCTCACTGTATCCTCACATGGTAGAGATAGCTCTGGCCTTTCTTCCTCTTCTTGTAAGAACACTAGTCCAATCATGGGGGATTCACCCTCATGGTCTCATCTAAACTAGTTATTTTCCAAAAGTCCCACCACCTAATATCATCAGATTATGGGTTAGGGATTTAGGGAGACACAAACATTCAGTCTATAACCAAGTCTGAAATTTGGTTGTCTCTTTCCCCTTGGGGAAGGAGCTTCTTCTAAGACAAAAGAAGATTGATTTTTCTCCAAAGTTGACATGGTTGACTTGCAAGGACTTCCCTTCATTGAACAAATAAATGGGAAACAAATACACAAAACATGTCAAATCTTCAGTGGGGTGAATTGCTGCACGTCTTGATAGCTACAGGGTGATAAGGCCCATGGGCCTTGCTTTTCCCGTTATTTACAAAGATGATTCTCTCTATTCAATGTGGAGTAATGTTATAAAGGATTCGAGGAAGAGGAAAATGTGTACAAATTCTACACATATTTTCACAGATGTTGAATCTCAGTGTTGAAAGGGATTTTGATATCACTATCCAACCCCACTCAATGCTGTATTTCCCCTCTTTATCTCTGTCAATAATTATTTAGCTTATTTTTTTATAATTTTTATTTCAAAATATTAGGGGATACAAGTGTTTTTGTGACATGGATGAATTGCATAATGCAGAAGTCAGGGCTTTTAGTGTGCCCATCACCAGAAGAGTATACATTGTACCCAACAGGTACATTTTTATCCCTCATCCCCCTCCCACCCTTCCTACTTCTTAGTTTCCAATGTCCGTTACACCACTTTATGATCATGTGCACCCATTGTTTAGCTCCCACATATTAGTGAAAACATGTGGTGTTTTTTTCCATTCTTGAGATATTTCACTTAAGATAATGTTCTCCATTTCCATTCAAGTCGCTGCAAATGATATTATTTCATTCCTTTTTATGGTTGAGTAGTATTCTGTGGTATAGGTTTAGTACTCTGTGGTATAGGTATACCACATTTTCTCAATCCTCTCATGAATTGATGGGCACTTAGGTTGATTCCACATCTTTGCAATTGTGAATTGTGCTGCAATAATCATTCAGGTAGAGGTGTCTTTTTTATAAAATGGCTTCTTTTGCTTTGTGTAGATACCCAGCAGTGGGATTGCTGGATCAAATGGTAGATCTACTTTTAGTTCTTTGAGGAATCTCCATATGGTTTTCCATACAGGTTGTATGAATTTAAAGTCAAACCAACAGTGTATAAGTGTTCCTTTTTCACTGCATCCATGCCAATATTTATTGTTTTTTGATTTCTTAATAATGACCATTCTGATAGGGGTATCTCATTGTGGTTTTAATTTGCATTTCCCTGTTGATTAGTGATGTTGAGCATTTTTTCATATGTTTGTTGGCTATTGGTATATCTTCTTTTGAAAAAACTCTGTTCATGCCTTTTGCCCACTTTTTAATGGGACTATTTGTTTTTGTCGTGCTGATTTGTTTGAGTTCTTTGTAGATTCTGTATATTAGTCCTTTGTTGGATGTATAGTTGGTGAATATTTTCTCCCATTCTGTGAATTGTCTGTTTACTCTGTTGATTATTTCCCTTTCTGTGAAGAAACTTTTTAATTTAATAAAGTCCCATTTATTTATTTTTGTTGTTGCTGTATTTGCCTTTGGGGTCTTAGTCATAAGTTTTTGCCAAGGCTAATGTCTAGAAGAGTTTTTCCTATAGTTTCTTCCAGAATTTTTATGGTTTCAGGCCTTACATTTGATTCTTTAATCCATCTTGAGTTAATTTTTGTATGTGGCAAGAGATAAGGATCCTATTTCATTCTTCTGCGTGTGGTTATTCAATTTTCCTCCACCATTTGTTGAATAGGGAGTCCTTTCCCCAGAGTATGTTTTTGTTGCTTTGTCAAAGATCAATTGGTCATAGCTATATGGTTTTATTTTTGGGTTCTCTATTCTGTTCCATTGTTCTATGTCTCTAGTTTTATACCAGTACTATGTTGTTTTGGTTACTATAGCCTTGTAGTATAATTTGAAGTCAGATAATGTGATGCCCCCAGATTTGTTCTTTTTGTTTAAGATTGCTTTGGTTATTTGGGCTCTTTTTTGGTTTCACATGAAGATTAGGATTATCTTTTCCAAATCTGTGAAAAGTGACATTGGTATTTCGATGGTAATTGCATTGAATCTGTAAATCAGTTTGGGCAGTATAGATATTTTAGCAATGTTGATTCTTGCAATCCATGAGTATGGTATTTTTTCCATTTGTTTGTATCATCTATAATTTCTTTCATCAGTGTTTTGCAGTTCTTATAGATATCTTTCACCTCCTTGGTTAAGTATATTTCTAGGTATTTTATTTTTTTTGCAGCTATTATAAATGGTATTGTGTTCTCTATTTGACTCTCAGCTTTACTGTCATTAGTACAGAGACATGCTACTAATTTGTGTACATTGATTTTGTAATCTGAGACTTTGTTGGAGTTATTTATCAATTCTAGGAGTCTTTTGGTGGAGTCTCTAGGATTTTCTCGATACAAGATCATATCATTGGCAAACAGGGATAGTTTGACCTCCTCTTTCCCAGTTTGGATGCGCTTTATTTCTTGCTATTGCCTGACTGCTGTGGCTAGGACTTCCAGTATTATGTTGAATAGAAGTGGTGACACTGGGCACCATTGTTTTGTTCCAGTTCTTATTGAGAATGCTTTCAACCTTTCCCCATTCAGTATGATGTTGACTGTGGATTCGTCATATATGACTTTTATTATTTTTAGGTATGTTTCTTCTATGCCTAGTTTGTTTAGGGTTTTTATCATGCAAGTGTGCTGTATTTTATTGAATGCTTTTTCTGCATCTATTGAGATGATCATGTGGTCTTTGTTTTTACTTCTGTTTATGTGGTGAATCACGTTTATTGATTTGTGTATATTGAACCACCTTACATCTCTGGGATGAAACCCACTTGATCATGGTGGAATATCTTTTGATGTGCTGTTGAATTTGGTTTGCTAGTATTTTGTTGAGGATTTTTGCATTTATGTTCATAAGGGATATTGAGCTGCAGTTTTCTCTTTTTGTTGTGTCCTTTCCTGGTTTTGGTATCAAGGTGATACTGGCTTCATAGAATGAGTTTCCTATTTCTCAATGTTATGGAACAGTTCAGTAGAATGGGTGCCAGTTCTTCTTGTAGGTCTGGTAGAATTTGGCTGTGAATCCATCTGGGCTAGGGCTTTTTTTTATTAGGAGATTTTATTACTATTTTAACCTTGCTGCTCTTTATTGGTCTGTTTGTGATTTCTATTTCTTCCTGATTCATATTTAGGAAGTTCTTTGTTTCCAAGAATTTATCCATTTCCTCTAGGTTTCCTAGTTTATCTGCGTACAAGTTTTTATAGTAGTCACAGATAATATTTTGTATTTCTGTGGTATCAGTTGTAATGCATCCTTTTTTATTTGTGATTGAGCTATTTGAGCTCTTTTTCTTCCATTTCAGGTTAATCTAGCTAGTGGCTTATTGATTTTGTTTATCTTTTCAAAGAAACAATTTTTTGTTTCATTGATCCTTTGCATTGCTTTTTGGTTTCCACTTCATTTTGTTCTACTCTGAGCTTTGTTATTTCTTTCCTTCTGCTAGCTTTGGGTTTGGTTTGTTTTTTTCCTAGTT
>CAUYSK010063777.1:0-16303 GCA_963575035.1 Avahi laniger | reverse complement strand
GAGAAACGCCTTTCCTGGGGAGGACCCTAAGGGCATGTCCAATCACAGTTTGCCACCTAGCCTTCACCAGTATATAAGCCTGTGCTTGTTTTGCTTCGGGGTCTTCGCTGTTTGCCCCATTAAAACGCTGTTGGAAGAACTCCGAGTGTTGCGTCCTTCCTGCTGGTCAGGGCGGCGCGACAATAAAAGTGTGCTATATTATGTCAAATGCTTTTTCTGTGTCCATTGAGAGAATCATACAGACTTTGTTCTTGCTTTTATTTATGTGGTGTAGTGCATTTATAGATTTGTGTATGTTGACCCGTCCTTGCATCTCTGGGATAAAGCCCACCTGGTCATGATGAATTATTTTTTTGATGTGTTGTTGAATTCAGTTTGATAAGATTTTGTTGAGGATTTTTGCATCTATATTCATGAGGGATATTGGTCTGTAGTTTTCTTTTTTTGTTGTTGTGTCCTTTCCTGGCTTTGGTATCAAGATGACATTGGCTTCATAGAATGAGTTGGGGAGGATACCATCCTTCTCAATATTGTGGAATAATTTCTGGAGTATAGGTGTGAGTTCTTCTTTGTAAATTTGATAAAATTCAGGTGTGAACTCATCTGGTCAGGGACTTTCTTTGTTGGAAGATTTTTGAATGCTGCTTCAATTTCTGTGCTTGATATTGGTCTGTTCAGGAATTCTATTTCTTCCTGATTGAACCTAGGGAATTTGTGTGTTTTTGAGAATATGTCCATTTCCTTCACATTATGTAGTTTCTGGACATGTAGATTTTTATAGTATTCAAAGATAATGTTTTGTATTTCTGTGATGTCTGTAGTGATTCTCCTTTTTCATTTCTAATTGAACTTATTAGAGTCCTTTCCTTTGTAGTTCTTGTCAATCTAGAAAGAAGGCTGTCGATTTTGTTTATCTTTTTCTCCTCACCATAATTTATAACTTTTGAATGCTATCTACTTTTTTCTTTTAAGCCAAGAAAATTACAAGGATGTTGACTATTGTTCTTTGTCTTCATTTAGGATTCACAACTGAATACATTCAGATAAAGCCAAGAAAAAAATTCTGCATATATTGGTATATCAAAGAAAATTATCTGCTTTTGATGACTGTATACTTAAATACTTAGAAAATCTAAAAACCTATAAAAAGACATCATGATTATTAAAAAAATTTGTCTTAAGAGAGCCCAAATAATGGAGGTTATGTCAGTTACATACAAGCATGCTGCATATCTCAAAGACCCTAAAATTTACAACATTAAACATAGGGAATAAATTACGTAATGTTACCATCAATAAGCTTATTTTACAGTAAAAAAATAATTTAGGGAAAAATGAATTATAATTTAAGAAAATAAATGAATATAAAGCTAAAAATAAAACTGTTACCAATTCTAAATAATTAAAGGGGAAAACCTGACATAGTCCTTCATGATGCTTTTTCTAAATAAAAACTGTTGGACACTGTATATGACAAACACTGGCTGTGATAGATTACTTTTATTTATCTTATATTATGACTCTGCATGTGCATATTTTGTTTTTTCATGGTACTTTGGAGCAATTATCTGATATACTCTCTGATAACGTAACTAGTCTTGACAAGACAAAGTAGGTGGGTGTAATTTAATCTGTGGAGGAGCTCCTCAGATTCCACCATCTGTCATTTCATTTACATTTGGTATTTAAGTCAGAGATGCTTTCCTTGTCTAATAAAAAGCAAACATTTTGGAAGATGGTCTACTTAGCACATAATTTTATAAAATAATTTCTTGATAGCTAGCCATGATTAAAGCACAAATATAGTAGATATAGATTAGGTACTTGGAAGGGAAAGGAAATACCTAACAGGTGTAAAGGAGATATTACGGTGGAAAATTAAGAAGTTTCTGCGACAGGGACGATGCCTGTTTTCACTCTCCAAACCTGCTTTCCTTCTCCAGGTTCCGTTATGTTTAGGGCAACCATGTTTCTAATTCTAGGTACAGAATGTAGCACAGTGAAGCGTCCCCTCTCAGACTTTAGTATGTTTGAGAATATATGTTAGTTAAATATTGACTAAACTTTATCTTCACTTTGTCTACCAAGTGGGGAAAACAATAAGATTTCATGACTTCTTTTTTCCTTCCTTCTGCGCTCCCTCTCTTCGCCTCTCCTTTTCTCCTCTTGCTTCCTTCCTTGTTTCTTTAATTAGCCCCTCCTCTTCCTCCTCCTCCTGCTACCTCCTTCTCTTCACCACTTCTTTCCCTGTCCTGCTTTATTTATCTTATTCATATTTTATATTTTGAGATGGTCATCAATATTCAAAAATTTCTGGATGGCCAAGTGGTTGTCTCCACACGACATATGTATATCTAGATATCTCCATGGTAGGATAATCTGCTTGAAATTGTAGGGGAAAAGAAATGTATTTCCTCACCCATCTCTAGGTTTGCGGCTGAGATTCCTGTAACAAAAGATGTATTAATAAGAGAAAAGGTACAAATTAATTTAATGTAAGTTTTATATGACATGGGAGTTTTTGGAAATGAAGACCCAAAGAAATAGGTAAATGTGTGTATTTTTATGTTTAAGTTTGAATAAGAGTGGTCAGTCATAGAGAAATATAATTGGAGGACAAATAGGTATGATCTAATGATGACAAAGTGAGTAATTTGGCAAGGTATCTTTGTTTACATCCTTCTCTGTGTACCTGTGTCTTCAGAGGTAAGGATGTTCCTTTCTCCTATAGGGAGAGAGGCCACCTCTCAAATCAGAGTCTCATGACCTGCTTTAGGGGAATATCAGAGAATCTTTCCTAGGTTTTATGACCTGCTTCAGAGGACAAGGGAGAGTGAAAGTTAAAGTGTGATCCTGTTTCTGTTCTTTTCTCAAATGCCAAGTTGCCATATTTTAAGATAGCATGTCCTGAACTGCATCATAATGTTGCAAGTTTATGGAAACTAGGAATCATTAAATGTGAAATAGATATTTTTCTAAATATTTAAAAAATAGAATATTTAATTTTTTGTTTCTGGAAGGATACCTTGGAGAAAATCCATTTATTTTAAATTGAGTACCATATTGTAGATTCCAAATCTGCCATAATTTTTGTCAAATAAATATATTTGGAAATTAATTTGTATGAAATATATTATAAATAAATGAAATTAAGTGATATAATTATTTATGTAATAATCTTTATTAAAACATAAGAACTGACAATAAATAAGCAATCTGAAAAATATAACTGTGAATATTAGAACTTTTTATTTGATTATGGCAGAGACAAATTTTAATATTTATAAATTGATTTCATTTGTCCCTTTTAATTTGTTTTGAATTAATTATAGTATGTAAATGTATGGAAAATTTTCTGAAACATGAAAGCCAATAACAGCCTCCTTGCTTTAATATTCTTTTTTCAATTTTAAAGTGAGATAATTATATCATTCTCTGAAATGATGGCTAAGAAATCAATTGTATCTTATTTTCCCGGGGAAGCTGAAATAGGGGAAAATTACTTTCTAGTAGAAATTATTCAGAAATTCATCTAGTAGAGTGTATTGTATCACATTTATAGCCCCGTACTTTGGGCCATGTGAAACTTTCCATGTATTCTGTAAAATATTTTGTACAATTTAACTTGTGTCACTTGTAATTAATCTCAGTGTAGCAGAGCAACATAAAAATTTTTCTGAGTTTTAAGAATGTTTTCTTTTCTGATTTTTCATACAATATGTAGTCTGAAGATGTCATAAGAATATACTTGTAATTCCTGGCACATTATTAGCAAGTTGCTTTTCTGTAGTTTTCTTTTCAAGTTATTATTATAGTGAAGAGATTGTTTTATCTGACAGCAAACTGTATTTTTATCGCTATTTTTAGTTGTATTCTACTGCCTTACTGGAAATCTCCACCTGTTTCTTTACTGGTCCCTGAAACTCATCATGTTTTAAAATTTTATTCTCTATTATTCATGTGGATTATACAAATCACTTCTCTGAGCCTTGGTTTCTTAATATATAGAATAAATAAATTACCCTACTTGATGTTTAAGCTTTCTCCTAGACCTTAGATTGTATGAAGTTTTGTTTTGTTTTTACTCTGTGCTCCCCAAGACAAGCTCCTTAAATGTCTTCTTTAAATAACACAAAAATTTATCCAGGTATTCACATTTAAATTTTAAAATTTTATCCTTTTCTTTATTGGTATCCTTTCACAAAAATCCTATATGTTTTATTTAATCTGTTTCCTTCTCCTCCATTCTATTCTCATTTTTTTCATGTCAATTTAGATCCTAATTAATTTGATCCTGAATTACTGGCATAGCTTTCTAATTATACTCTTTTCTAGGCTCTTGCTTCTTCTTATCTGCCAGAACAGCTCCGGTCATACTCAAATGAATTCAGTGACCGCCCCTCCACTTATCAAATTAACTACAAACATAACATTCAAGATTTCTACAACTATCCCCAACACTTTCCCTACTGTTTATCACAAAACTACATAAAACTGTGCTCTAATTGAATGAAAAATAAGCTTTTCTTAAAGAAAATGTTTTTGGACACATTATTTTTCTTTATGTTCCTTAGTTTTATTTAGTTTGGTTTTGTCTTTGTTTATCTCTAGAAATTCCATGTGTGTTATATACTTTTCTTTTCTTTGGAATTTATTTTTTTCATCAAAGGGCATGTTTTTCATGAAAGCACTATCCAGTTGCCATGGCAATTTTTTCATCAAATGTAGAAGCTGAGAGGAACCTAGGACCAACTCACTAATTTTTTGAATGAGAAAACAGTACCAAATGATTCAATGATTTTACAAGGTCATCATTTACTTGGTAGCAAACTTGCAGCTAAAACAGACAGCTTACCTCACAATATGGAGAAGTATTAAAGTGCTGATTTATTTCACTGTCGTGTGCTATAGTATTAATACTTCCCACATTTATTATTGTAGTTGTCTTTCTTCAATTATATTATTTGCATATTTATCATTTTCTTCTAACAGATCATCATGCTCTTAATTGCAGAAAATATGTCTCATCTATCCTTCTTATTGCTCTTTTAAATGGAAAAATGTATGTAAAATATCTTCAGGTCATAAAGTCATGACAAAAGATGCCAGTTGTTTGCAATACTCATGAAATCACTGATGATATCTATATCTGTATTCATATCTGTATGTCTATACCTATACTTAAGCTTATGTTTAGATCTATTTCTATAAATAGTCATCTTTAAAAAATAATAGCAAGCATAACATCCTTTTCCCCGCAAACATGCTAAAATCCGTTTAAATTCATATCTAAGAATTAACTTCCTACATTCTTATGTAATTGCAGAACTAATTTAATATGTTTAAAAAACACAACACAGATTATTTGGGTGATTTGATATTTAATTGAATTACTAGTTAAACCAATTTTATCATATCTGCATGAAATCAGAATTTGCTCATAATTAAAATACTTACTCAAAACCACCTTTAGTAAAAATAGTATGCTTTTGAATATTTCCCAGATGTGTATATAAAATCCTATTTACTGTTTTTGAAGAAGAAAAGTTCTTACTTCTAAGCAAGGCTGCAATTTGATTCTGGCTCCATTGAAACAAAAACAAAACCAAACATACACACACACACACACACACACACACACACATGCACACACAAATATATGAAAATTTTCCATAGACATTTCTGACGAGAGTTTAAATTTTCACTATATCTTTCTTTGTGTATGCTATGATACACATATAAAAGACCTATATGTAACTGATTGTTATATTTTTATCATGTGTAATATGTCAATATTTTTTTTAAATGTATATTCTGGGCATGATTTCATTTCAGATTTTTCTGAGAAAGTGTATATTAGATTGCTGAGAATTATTTAGTGGAACAAAAAAATATCCCCCCAAAATAGTAATAGTTGAAAAAATGTTTGAAGAAAATGTATTTTTAATGCAAATTCAAGTATTTTTTGCATGAACAAAGCTAGCAAAAATAATCATTTTCATTAAAGGAAGTATATACATGCTTGATGGTGACTGATAAGGCAAATTGTGTGGCCTGTGTGTGAATGTGTCTTGTCATGTACCTGTATTCAATGAGAAATTAGAGGCTGGCTCTAGACTATGCAAAAGTGATGTCAATATGTTCAGTTAAGTGGAAAAAAAATCACTTAATTGGGGAAAAATACAATCACTCAAATTGGTCATTTTTCATTATGTAGAAAAAGTACTGAGATAATTACCTGAAATTCCCAAGTAAACAAAATACTTCATCATTGTGAAAGCATAGTCAGTGTAACTAAAATATCATCCAAATTAGTAGTTTATACGAACACTGGACTTTCAGTTCTGGCACTTACAAGATAAGTAACTTTTCCCAAGTCATTTAAGTTTTCTGATACTCAGCTCATTTGTAAAATGGAAACGAAATATCTCTTTCAAAGAGAAGTATTACATTTAAAGTGAAATAGAATGATTGTGAGTGGACACAAAGTCTACCACATAGCAGAAACCCCCTCTTCTTTTCCCCAGCACAGGGCCTCTTATTTTGCTTAGTCAGTTACACTGATTAAATCACATCTCTATAGCTTTTATATTTCATTATCTATGTCAATGGAGCACATCACAGCATTTAAGGAATGTAGACAGACAAACCAAAGTAGAACACATCCTAATTCGAGGCTGGGATTTAGAGTGAATTAAATATTTTTTCATATGATTCATGCAATTTATATGGTAGAGAAATACCTTGTGGTTAACACACACACACACAAAAAGTCCTAAAGTTCATAAGAACACACAGCCTTTTGAAGTTCTATATTGAGAATGATGTGAGTTAATTTTACCCCATGGGACACTCATTCAATAATATTCCAAAAGATGACTATGTACTATTTTCAGGGATAGTACATAGATGCGGAAAATGTAACAATCCATTATGCTTCTGTTTTTATGTGGTAGAAAATATTGCCCCTGATGTACAGGCAGTTGTGCCATGAGAGAGGAGGCGGGAGCAGGTCAGAAGGGAGCTGGTCTCTCCAGCAGTGACGGGGTGAGGGTGGGCAGTGGAAAGCAGACTGCTGCACAGGGCAGTGTTGCCAATAGCCCGTATGGTGACGTTTTACGTTTTCTAGAAAAGGGTACGTCTTCCTCTATGAAGATGTATTTCCGAGCCAGGGGAGTGAGGCCTGGTGAGTTAAATGTCAACTGGATTTCATCTCCCATTTGTCCCCTTGGTCAGGGTCTTTTGCACAATAAATGCAAAGCGCAGCATAGCTTTGCGGTCCTAGATTAGTGATCATAACCCAGTTCAGTTTTGGTGATGTTGTTAAAGATTGCTGCCACTGTGCTAACTAGCCAATTAGCAGATGGGGCATGCCAACTACGGATGTGGGTAGTGAAGAAAACACCACAGGGGAGTGTGAGCGGTGATGGCAGCTGTCGTTCTGCACTCTAAATTTTGATGAGCCTCTTCGAAGCATTTAGCTCTCTCCTCTGGATGGGGTATGGGTTTCCTATTAGTCTAGGTCCAGGAAAATTTTGATGTGAGCAAACATATCAAACCCTTTCTCTCTTGTGATTTCTTCCTTGGCCCACCGATTTCCTGATGACTTCTGTTCTGATCACATCTCATCCTCTACATTTATGGTTTTCAAATTATTTTTACCTGAGCTAATCTTTCCTTAGACATATCTAACGAAAGGCCCAGATAAGTGAATGAAGCAGAGTTAGGTCGTAGTCCCAACTGTTAATCTGCACTCCTCCGCCCAGGTGCTCTGGGAACATCATCAGGGCACTGCAAACATTCTGCTCTAGAACTGTCAAGATTCTCTATACTTGTTCCACCCAAAATCCATCGATCTCTTATTTCTCTGACTCTGATTTTCTTTTGGAACATCTAAAAATATATATTTAAACTCAAGGGTTAATGGCATATCCTTACCTATGCATTATTTTAACAAAAGTTTCCAGTACTTTAACCTAAAAATCAAGTTCCGTGGCAGAAGATACCAAAGTACCCTTTAATTCACACCAAGGAGCTGATTTTGATGCTATTTAGAATTGCTTTTCCTTGATTCTGTCCTAAGGAGCTTAGTAAAATGTTCAGGAACCTTGACTGATCAAATTATTTAATATTTGATACCATCAGGTCTGAGTTTCATTATCTACCAATGTTCACGTATAGGTTATTACACTTAATCAACCTAGCAGTCATCCTAGTAGCCATACAAAATAGAATACTATTGTCATACTAATAACTGAGGCTCATACAGGTTAAATGCCATACTTCAGCTCACTCAGCTAGACAGTGATAGAAATAAAGGATTGCCCCAAATCTTTGGTAAACAATTTTTTTCTTACCCTATGCTTCTCTCATTTAACCATAACTTTCAGATAATAAAATGCAATATTTACATCAAACCTTATGCCAATTACAGTCTTGGAATGTGGGCCATACATTGATTAGGCAAATCTTGGTACTTTAGATTATTTTTATTTAAGTTAAAGCTACATGGAGTGTATAATACAGTCATCCTTTCACTTGCCAATATGCTTTAGATGGATTAAAATATACTTTTAAATAAAACCACTCCTTGTTCAAAGAGGTATACTTAACTATGCAATTTGAAAAAAATTTATTTATTTCCATAGTTCTTAATATGTTGAAAACATTATTGATTCATAGTTTCCCAAGCTCTGTCTCCTTACCACTTATCATATGTTGTCTCATAAATCTGAGCTCTGCTGATTAGAATGGATCCTGAAGAATATATGAGTATATATTTCTAATGATGTCCCAGGAGTTCTAAGATAATCACATTTGTGTGCCTGCCATATTTGTGTGGATATTATAAAATTAAATTTCCTTAACTGTTATTAATAAATTTTGTTAAACCATAATTTATGGTTTAATGATATTTAATTCCCACAAGTGATTTCTGTAGTGAAAATGTGGAGGTAAAATCATTTATTTTCAATGAGATAAACTGACTTTACAGGTTAATGTGCTTTCATTCCAAAGCTAAACTTTATCATTTTAGTCAATTAACTTTTTGTCCTTTGTTTGAAGTCCGGAAATGATAAGAAGTTACTTTGTTACTTCAAACAGTCTGAGAATTTCTCTGAAGTCATAATTCCTGTACTGAGAATTTTAGATTTATTGCACTTTACTAGTCTTGAAGAGGCAAAATGGTATCAATATAAGTGGAGTTTTCTTTAATGGATCTTATCTGGTGGTCTAGACCTTTTTAAAGTAATAAAACCAAGGTCTTAGCATTCATCTGATACAAATAACTGCACTGAAAAGAAAAAGAGTTTTGATTAATACTCTTTTACTAATGCAGCAAAAATGTGCTTTTACTGTAAGTGCAAAAACTAAAGGTGGAGTCTGAGTTTGCAGCTATAATGCCTAATCCAGGCATTGCTAATTTCGTGCCTGTTTCAACTGAAAACTGCTTTATTGCCACCAAAATTTATTACTAATCACATAGATGTATTAATTATTTGAAGTCACTACTTTGTATCTGAAAGACCAGATTTAAAAGTTTGCATTGTGATCCACACTTCTGAGCTTGGCATTCATGGATGAAAATCGGTTCCTCAGACTTCTGAACTCTTTTCTCCTCTGATTTTCCCAAAGTGACCTAGATTGTCATTTGGCTCTCTGTAAATGTCATATAATTTCCAATGTCATTTATTATCTTGATTGATTATTTAGAATTTATTGTATACATCCTTAAATTATTAGGATAGAGCAAAGACTACATACAGTTGTCAGTAATCCAAACTTATTGTTAATAATACTAATGGAGAAAATAAACAAGACCTTAAAAAAAACTATGCCGTAGACTACATAGCACTCAAGGCTCTTTGAGAGTTTTAAGGAAACAGGAGCCACCTTGTTTGAAGGGGCTGTGTGAAGCAAACAGGCACCATTTGAGGCCTTAAAAAAAGATATATTTTTAATTTTTTTCAGGAGAACATTGTTACATAGTGACAATTGTTAGTGAAGCTAGAAGAACTTAATTCAAACAGAGAAAGCAGTTACTGAGGAAGGGTGTACGGGCAGCTACAGAACAATAATTTTAAATTGATAGACCTGATAAAGACTCCAGCCCCTGCTACATCAATAGCGACCATAAGAAAATAAGCTGGTTTAGAATCAGAAATATTCATAGAATGGCCCAATTTATAGCTATGTTGCTTTTATTTCTCAGTCATAGTATTTAACATACTATTGACTAAATAAATATGAAGAAGCCCATCCTAAAATATTTTAATATTAATAACACTAATAATTAGTTCAGTGTAATTTGTAAAATAAAAAAATCTTAAATATCCAGATTTTTTTTGCTTGGAATTAACTAAAATGTCTTTAGCATCAATCATATCTAATAAATAAAAATGATATGAAGAAAACATAAAAGTAAAATAAGTGTTAAAATATTACAACAAAATAGAACTCAAAACAATATTTTGAAAAGGTATTTTTTATTTTCACTATTCAGGAAATATTTAATAAATATTAATTATGCTTTGTTTTTATATTATTTATCTCATAAAGTTATAAAACTGAACATAATACACATAAACTATTTTCTTATAATAATATATTATCTTGCAAACTGTGAGGAATATAGTTGAGCTTCAAAGGAATGAGATTCCGAGGAGTTGCAGGAGATCGTTATCTACGATCTATTTTGATAATTAGATGAGGACAGCATCCAGTTTAAAGGAATAACTTTATCAAATGTGGAAAGGCCAAAGTAAACACATAGTATATAATCAAGATATGAGAAATTACAAACAATAATTGACCTAAACTGGGAAAAGCCCAGGTAGAGAGGTTCTTAGCAGTTAGAAAGAGATAGTTTAACATCTTAAAAACATAGTGAGGGGCAGCTGTAGGTTAACACAGATGAATATGAGGAAAGCCATATTCTAAAAGTCTTAGATTGACACATAAATATAAATTATACTAAAGTGGAAGAGGAATCTCAAAGGCAATGAAATATCAAGGAAAATAATGTAAAGTAAAAATGGTGAGTAAAAACGTTGGGATGGATGGTAGCAATGAGATGAAGAAAGTACTGTAACAATAAAACTATTTTAAGGAATAAAGTTATGTAACTTCGATGACAATTAAATATACCACAGTAAAGGAAAAGAGTAATTACTTGGTAGCTAAAATAGTTACAAAGATACCACAAACAAAACTTGAATTTGTTCTTGGAAGTTTTGTTGTGTGTGACAAAAAGATGGTCTCAGGTTTAAATGTTGATTTGAAGTGGCTATTGGATATCCATGGAAATGACTTAAAAGAGGAGTGTATTCGTAATCGAAGTGCATTTTAATACAGCTTTACAAAAATTGAGAAAGAGCTACATGAAACTGATGCAGAGTGATTTTCAGGAGATATTATTTAGAGAAAATAACAAAATATAAGAGAATATACGTAGTATGCTACCTTTCCTGAAAGAAAAAACTGAAAATAAGAAAATGAACACATATCTGTTTGTCATTACAAAAAGAAACGCTGGGAGGGCAGATTATAATACAATAAAATTTGTACAAGCAAGGGATGGGGTGAAAGGACACAGGAGGGACTGGCAAGGCATTTCTTGAAGTATATACGACTTTGACTTTTAAAAACACGTTAATATTGTTCTTATAAAAATCAATTAAATTCGTAAGAATGGAAAAGGAGGAAAAAAGCTCAGACTAAAAGCAAACAAACAAACGAATTGAAATAGATTTCAAATGAATACCTTAACCACACGGAAGGAAAAGAAAGACTAGGAGAGAGAATGAAGGGAGGGAAGGAGGAAGGAAAGAAAGAAGGAAGGAAAAAAAGATGAAGAAAGGATGGGAGGAAGGGAGGAAGGGAGGAATAGGAAGGAAGCGGGGAAGAAGGACAAAAGGATGAAAGGGAGGAAGGGAAGAAAGAAGGAAGGACAAAGAAATAAAGAAAGGAGAGATTGAGAGATCAAGAGAAGGAAGGAACTTGTTCAGATGAACAAACACATATATAACAGCTGATTATGTACCCTAAATCTGTGGTAGGGTGGACTAAGGATCAAGGAGCAAAGTGCAAAGAAAACTTGATGTCTTTTTAGTGGAAATACTTACAGTAGTGGTAAGTGGAAATTCAATTTGGAAACCAATTTCCATGAAATATAGGGTTAATCAAGTGAATAAATGTGCTGATTGTGGCAACTGGGATTCTCAATTCTCAGGGTGCAAAATAAATAGATATGGGGAAAACAATAAAAAACAAATGGAATGGATTGGAACTGGAAGTATCTGTGTGAACTGATGATAGCTGAAATATGTAAATGCACAGGTGCACATGTTTATAACCTATGCATATATTATATATGAGTGAATGTATGTATATGTGCACATGTCCATGTATATTTGCAGGTATGTGTATGCATATGTGTATATGTATACATCAATTTCCTAGCACTGCCCAAGAAAAGGGCAAAAAAACAAGGATACCTCACTGGAAATGAGTGCACCTAGTATTCAAATCTTGATCCCTAATAAAATGGATTCTTAAACACAAGGCTGACTACAGGGCGAGGGAATGGGCATGAGATTAATCTAAAACATCTTTTGTGCAAGAAAGTAAGGATGGGGGTAATTCACAAGAAAACAGGAGCTACCATGCTAAGATGGGATGCACTAAACAAAGAGTGACCATTTGAGGATTCAAATAACTAAATCAATTATAAAACATTGAAGAACAGGAATTCAAGTATCTATATTTATTTATTTAGAATATGTTATATATGTTAAAAAATATGTAAATATATTTCCCATTTTTATATTATATGCAAACACACATATGGAGGAATTAAGGGCTCTTTTTCAGAGTAGAATGATGAGAATAGAATTATAAATGTGAAGAGAATGTGGAAATTGAAAAATACATAATTTTTTAACCATCACAGTAAAAACTGGATGATAAATCTTAAGGAAGGTTTGAATGAGAAAGAAGATATAGCAGTGTCCTCACAGATCTTTATTTAGTTGGAAAGAAGAAAAAAAATGAAAAATAGACAGTCCTTAAAAGGTGAAAAAATTGTGTAATATCCTGACTGGGTGATCAAAATTAGCATCAACTGTGAGTGACAGATGGACATCATTTGCTTCCAGATGTGATATACTGAGAAGACACGATCACCCATGTAGTATTCTGATCAAGAATGCAGTACCTCAATCTAATTATGACAAAATATCTGACAAACAGAAAATGAGAAATACTCTATTTATAAAATTAAATGGTGTAGCACTGTCTTCATCAAAAATGTCGATGTCAAAATGGCAATAAAAATAAACTGTGAAAATGTTCCAATTTAAAAAGAAATATAAGACATGACCCAAGATTAGATACTATACTGAAGGGCTAGAAATGCTATAAAGAACATCATTAAATCAATCAACAAATTTGGAATGTGGATGGTAACTTAGATAACAGTAATTAGATATGCTGTGTTTATATAACAGAATATTCAAATTCTTAGGAAATACACATGAATATATTTATGGATAAAGGGCTAAGACATATGCAACTTATCAGATATTTCAAACATTTTATAAATATAAATATAAATCTACTTACTGGGAGAGAAAACTCTCAAGCAAATGAGTGATAAAGCAAATGGGGCAAAATGTTTAACAATGGGTGAATATGAATAAAGCATATAAAAGTATTTCTTAAAATAGTTTTATTTTTACAATCTTTTATAAGTTTGAAATTATTTTTAAATAAAATTTACAAATGTAAAATTTAGTTTCGAAATAAAAAACTTGTATAAATTTTAAGATTTTTAAAACTGGGAATTTATGGAGTTGAAGAAGTATAGAAGAAACACATAAGCAAACTCTTTGTAAAGTATACACGTACATGCACAGGTTGTGAGGGTTAATATTATGTGTCAACTGATGGGCCATGGAGCATGCAGATATTTGGTCAAACATTACTTTGTTTCTGTGAGAGTGTTTTGTATGAATTTAATATTTAAATCGATAGACTGAGTAGAGTGAATTGTTCTCCCCAATGTGGGTGTGTCTCATCCAATAGCTGAAGGCTTTAACAGAGCAAAGGTTGACCCTCTCCAGAAGAGGGAATTCCTCTTGCCTGACTGCCTTCCAATTGGCACATTGATTTTTGGACTCAAACCAAAACGTTGGCTTTTCCTGGGTCTCGAAACTGCTGGCTTTTGGGATGGAATTATGCCATTAGCTCTCTTCATTCTCAGTCCTTTGGACTTGGACTGGAACTACATCAGATTCTGCCGAGTTTCCTGCTTGCATACTGCAGATCTGGGTATTTGTCAGTGTCCACAATTACATGAGCCATTTTTTTTTTTCCAATAAAGCTATCTGTCTATCTACAAATAGGCTTTTAGGATGGCTGATCTAGGTGACTAATTCCTTTAAAGCCTAGAAATTTAAATGTGTAGTTTAAAATATTGTAAGTCCCATGATGAAGATATATTCCATGTCCCTCATTTTATACTTTACCATGCATATAGAAAGGCCTAGGTATTTTTATTGTTATTGCTCTTGTAAAAATGGATATAAAAATGGATATAAGAAATTGAAGGAGAGATCAATGACTCCAAGGTTTTGCATGTACAGGTGGAAGAATTAAAGAGACATTTAATAAGGTGTCAAAAATTGGGAGATCAATAGATTTTCTTGATGGATGTATATCAAAAATCTAAGGTGATTTTCATTAAGGCAGTTGGGAAATTAAGAAGGAATGATCAGTAAAGAAATTGTTAGTTATGGTCCAATGTATTTGCTGTTGTGGCAAATGCTGTTGAGCTTGATAAGAACAATTTAGTAAAATGGTGAGAAAAACCATGATTCATTTGAGGTCACTAGAAAATGAAAGAAGTGAAATTGGTTGTAATAGGTTTAGAAATAATTATGAAGAAATTAACTATAAAGCAGAGTATAGATTGAAACAATAGCTAAAGAAGGATATTGAGATAAGAGAGGACTGTCCCAAAGAAGGAAAGTATTATATACTGCTTATATATTAATATAAATAATCCAGTAGAAAGATTAGCATTATTGATAAAGGAGAGAGAAACACAATTGCTCTTGGGATGCCCTTGAGTAGGAAAAGGAGAGGGAGTGTGATTAATGCAAAAGTGCAACATTGATGGTCATCCTTTCTAAGAAAAGAAATTTCAGAAGGCATGCTTAAAAGATACAAACACAGCGATGTAATCTGTGGAGAGGGCTAGTGGAAAGCCTCTTATGATTACTTCTATTTTCTCATTGAAACTAGACAGCACTTTTATCACTTGTGATTGAAAGGAGGGGAGTAGATAATTAAAGTTTAAAGCGAGAGGGAAGTTTGTATAAGACTGAATGTATATTTGGTAAACATCATAGTATTGATGGATCAAATAGATTTGGTGTCTATTTGATGTTGGTCGTCATGAATTTAAAGTGAGAACGGTGATCAAGATTGTGAGTTTTTCTCCAGGTGTGTTTAGTTATCCTAGAGAAGTTGTAAAGTAGACAGAAAATCAAATTTAACAAGGTTGGTGTTTTTCCAGGCTAGAATAATGGAGATAAAAAGGAATAAGAATGATTATAATGATAATTTATGTAGCTGGATGAGGAGGGAAGTGAGGCTTTGAGGGGGCTGTAGAACCCTGGAAAACTAATAGCTAAAAACTGCAAGTGGAGAAAGAGGGGTAAAAAGGGGAGTGGACCAGATAGTTTTTATTTTTCAATTTTTTTTTATTTCAGCGTATTACAGGGGTACAAATGTTTAAGTTACATATATTGCCTTTGCCCCGCCCGGGTCAGAGCTTCAAGCATGTCCATTCCCCAGACGGTGTGCACCGCATGCATTAGGTGTGAATATACACATCCTCTCCTCCCCTCTCCCACCTGCCCGGCACCCGATGAATGTTACTGCTATTTGTGCACTTAAGTGTTGATCCGTTAATACCAATTTGATGGTTAGTACATGTGGTGCTTGTATTTTTATTCTTGTGATACGTCACTTAGTAAAATGGGTTCCAGCTCTATCAAGGATAATATAAGAGGTGCTATATCACCATTGTGTTTTGTGGCTGAGTAGAACTCCATGGTATATATATACCATATTTTATTAATCCACTCATGAGTTGATGGGCACTTGGGTTCATTCCACATCTTTGCTATTGTGAATTGTGCTGCTATAAACATTCTAGTGTAGATGTCTTTTTTATAGAATGTCTTTTGTTCCTTTGGGTAGATGCCCAGTAATGGGATTGCTGGATCAAATGGTA
>CAUYSK010063776.1:0-37412 GCA_963575035.1 Avahi laniger | reverse complement strand
TCCAAAGCAGGTGAGACCAAAATGGAGTTTAGGGCTGCCAGCACAGCCAGGGCCTGAGGGGCCACAATTCCAGAGGGAAGACAGGAGCAGAGAACTAAGTCTGATATCAGAAGTTTTCCCCTAACGTCATCTCCAAATTCTTAAGCTGTGAGGAGCAAGAAACTAAGAGTCTAAAAAAGTCACTAAAACACAGAGCAGAGTGTTCTGCAGTCTCATGGTACTGAAGAGAGAAAAAATGGGAGTCAAAGCTCCCTAGGGAGGAAGGGCCCTAGGGGACACCCCAGGCTCTCAGCGGGGACCACTGGAGGGCCACCCCGTGAGACCAGGATGAACCACAAGCTGCAGCCCAGCCTGAACTGCTGCCTGGACCGAGGTGAGGGTCCAGCGGTGCTGTCTCCAGAGGACAGGGCAAACCCTCTCTGAAGGATGGTGACATCATTCAGAGCCTCGACAATTTCCTACACATAATTTCTGACAGTTCAACAAGTAATTAGCAGGCGTACCAAGAAGCATGATCAAAAATAAATAAATAAATAAAAACCGAAAAACCCACAAAGATAACAAAAAGAGATTCAGGAACGACGAGACATGACAGTTACCAGACACGGTCTTCAAAAACATGATTAACGTATTTCACAGAGAGCAGACAACAAAACGGAAAATCTCAGCAAGGAATCAAAGTCTATTAAAAAAGAATCAAGTGGAAACTCTAAAAAATGTAATTTCTGAAAGGAAGAACACAATGGACACAACAGAGGAGCGGAGCAGGGAACAGGAACAAGCGGGTGGACGATGCGCAGCTGGCTGAGCGGAGAGCAGGGGAGAGCTGGGAAAGGCGGGGAGGCAGCAGACACAGACGGGGTCGGTCGGGGGAACCAGGACCTGCGGGAGAGGCGAGGAGGGCACAGAAGCAGTATTAAAGAAACCACGGCCGGGAATTTTCCAAAACTGACTAAAACGTCAAGCTCCAGATTTAAAAAGTGCTAAGAAGGCCAGGTGCGGTGGCTCACGCCTGTAATCCTAGCTCTCTGGGAGGCCGAGGCGGGCGGATTGTTTGAGCTCAGGAGTTCGAGACCAGCCTGAGCAAGAGCGAGATTCCCGTCTCTACTAAAAATAGAGAGAAATTACCTGGACAGCTAAAAATATATAGAAAAAATTAGCCAGGCATGGTGGCGCATGCCTGTAGTCCCAGCTACTCAGGAGGCTGAGGCAGGAGGATTGCTTGAGCCCAGGAGTTTGAGGTTGCTGTGAGCGAGGCTGACGCCAAGGCACTCACTTTAGCCAGGGCAACAAAGTGAGACTCTGTCTCAAAAAAAAAATAAAAAAATTAAAAAAAAAATAATAAAAAAATAAAAAAGGGCTAAGAATCTTCCGAGCAGGATAAACATAAAGAAAACTGCACCTGGGCAGCACGTCGCCGTGTGGCTGCCGAGAACTGAAGAGAAAGAACATCCTGAACAGGGCTGTGGGGGCTGGGGGGGCACGTGACCGTCAGCGCCGAGAACAACAGGAAGATGACTTCGCACCGGGAACGAGAGTGGCAGGCGGGAAAGTGCCCCCCCCCAGACGGGTTCACTTCCTGAGCCCCAGACCCTGTGAGCATCACCTCATGTAACAAAAGAGGGGTGATCAAATTAAAGACTTGGGGCGACGGGGTGGCGGGAGCATGTCCTGGAGAATCGGGGGCCCTAACGGCAATCCACGGACCCTTCTGAGAGGCAGAGGGTGTCTGGAGAGAGACACGTGTGGAGAAGAAGGCCGTGTGATGGCAGAGCAGAGGGAGATTTGAACGTGGGGGACGTGGCCCACGTGGGGGGACGTGGCGGCCACCACACCTGGAAAAGGCAGAGGAAGGATTCTGCCCCGGAGCCTCCGAGGCCTGCCGACAGCCCGACGCCGTCTGGCCCGGTGGTCCCGAGTGTGGACTTCCAGCCTCCAGAACCAGGAGAGGATAAATGTGTATTGTTGAAACCACGGTTTGTGGAAATTTGTTATGGAAGCCATGGGAAACATACGTGATGACAGCCAGAGACAACGAAGGGCGTCCTCAGAGTGCTTACGCAGAGTATCTACCGGTCTAAGACTCTACATCCAGTGAACATCCCCAAAAACCGAGAGAATTTGTCACCAACAAAGCTGCATTACGAGAAATGCTGACGTGAGCGGCTGAGCAGAAAGAAACAGAATCGGAAGGAAACACAGAACTGCAGGAAGTGACGCACAGGGATGGAAAAGATAAAATACAAGAACAACCGATCTGCCCGTCAGTAAGACTGGCGTGGATGTAAAGTATATGTAGAATTAAAATGAGAATAACGTAAAAGTCAGCAAAGAGGGAAATGGAGTCACAGCGGTCTGATGATTTAGAGTCATCAGGGAAGTGGTCGCAGTAATGATTCCCGTCAGAGCAGGTCAGAGATGCGCATAGTGAGGCTACTGTGGCCCCCAAGGAACAAAACAAAAACAAATAACTAAAAACTAATAGATGAGGGAAGGGCAGAATAATAAAAACACTTGATTAATCAAAACGGAAGCAAGAAAGGAGAGACAAACAGGAAACAGGTAGAACAAACAGAAAACATGCAGAAAGATGGTAACTGTATTGATACATTACATTTTATGCAACGGATTAAACATTCTGATTAAATGACGAAGATTGTAACGGTATGTTCAGAATGCGGCAACTCCTCAGCGGTTCACCCTTGTGCAAGTGTACGTGCACACTGCTGTGCGTGTTATACTCTGGTAACATTTGCTAAAAGGCAGATCGCCATAGTGGATTAAAAAAACCCCACATGCTGATTATAAGAGATATTTAAATATAAAGCTACAGAAAAGTTTAAAGTAAAAGGATGGGAAAAGATGGACCATGCAAACACTCACCAAAATAAAATTGGTATGACAATAAAAATAGCACACAAAATAGACTTTCAGGCAAGAAACATTATTAGAGATCAGGAAGGACATTTCATAATGATAAAAGCATCAATTTGCCAGGAAAATATAATAATTAGAAAGATGTCTGTACCTAATGACAACTTCAAAATACACAGTGCAAAAAAATCTGAAGAAGTAAAAAAAGAGAGAGAGAGAGAGACAAATAAATGGCTCTTTCAAAGACTCAGACGCATCCGTTGGACACACATAGGAGATGGCGCCTGCCGAGAAAGGTTCATGAGATATGACAGCAGAGACCAAAAAAGTGAAGGGGGAAAAATCCCAAAGAACAAAATAAGGGTGAAATCTTGCCTTGATTAACAGGTTGGCAAACTTTTGCTATAAAGGGGAAGATAGTGATATTTTAGATATCTTAGGCTTTTAAGGCAAAAGAACAAATTGAGCAACTATTATTACCAAAAGGCTAATAGAGGTTTTTACATCTTATGTCTTAAAACATAAAAACCCAGGCCACACAAAAACAGGCAGCTGGCCAGATTGGGCCCGTGGGCTGTAGTCTGCCAACTACTGTCCCAGCAGATGGTAACAGCGGGCCATTAACTACAGGTGTGATTTACTCAACTCGCAGCCTGACGTCTTAATTTTAAAAATAAAGAAGGAAGGAGGGGAGGAAGGGAGGGAAGGGGCAGCCGGCTGTCCTGCCCGCTGCCACCCCCAGCCCTGCCTGCCCGGGGCGGGCACATACTCCAGGACAGCACATGCACGCCAGCCACGTTCGCAAAGGCCTGCTGCTTTGCGGGACAAGTGCCCCCTTTCCATGGGGGCCACCTGCCAGGGACGTCTGACATTCCTGGCGCTCAACTCCAACCCTGGCTCAGCGTCCTGTCCCGGGAGGATCCTGTAAGAATCGTTAATGAACACAGAAACCCCAAAGACCTGCAGAGATCGGTGGCCCTAGGTCACTGCCAAGCCGCCTGTAAGAACCCAAAACAAGAAGCAATGCGTTAAGCAGAGGCTGCTTTTCGCTTACCCCGATACCGGTTCCTCCGTTCTTCCTCACTAACAGAACCTACTGTAGAGGCCGTGCACACACCCAGCTAAAACGTGTCTTTTCAGCCTCCCTGCAGACGCAAGCAGCCAACAAGATATAGGTGGAAGCCCGCAGCATGGGGCTTCCAGATACGCTGTTTAAAGAGGCACACTCAGCTGAGGCACATTTGCCTTCCCCTTCCTCCTTCCTGAAACACGGACACGGTGGCTGCAGCTGCAACGATGGCTGTGCCGACCGTGAGGAGACCTGAGGACGAGAGCCACACCCCACGGACGTGGCCCTGAAGATGCAGCACTACCTGACCGCCAGACGCCTACCTCCAGGCTTGCGCACAAAAGCAAAGTCAACTTGTACTTTAAGTCCCTGCTGTGAAGCTTCCAGGATCAACAGCAAACCTCACCTGGACAGCCCATGGGAAACACGCACGGCCACTTGCCTTCAAAGAGTGGAATGGAGTCACTGGAAAAGGTGTCCAAGGCGAGGAGGTCTTTGCCATCTTTGGACCCACTTCGTTTGTGCTTGTGTTTCCTTCGAAAGAAGGACCGGCGTGCAGCCGCCGACAGCGTCTTTGTGGCGCTATTGTCATCTTTGACCTCGGACGTGCTGAGCCTCCTGGAGAATTCTTGGTCCATCCTGCAGTCACAGGGAAGGACGCTGCTGGGAGGGCTGTCGGGACCGTCCCCCACCGGCCTCCCAGTGAGGACAGCGAGGGCTGGGCCAGGAGCCAGGCTCCCCCCAACTCCTCTGCAGGCCTTGGCTATCTCTCTCCCACACCCCCAGGACCGCTTGGTACCACTGCTGCGGCTGGGGACAAGCCCTCGGAGCAGGTGGATTTCAGCTCAGTGCCAAGAGGAGTGCTAGGACAGCCTTCACTTGGTGACATTACAAGCCGTGCTTCCTGCCATAGCAAGGAATGCAGCAGGGAGGCAGGCGACCTCAAGGACACTGCGCTCGGCGAGAGGAGCCAGACACCAAAGGTGTGATTCCATTCACACCCAAGTGCAGAACAGGGACACCTACAGGTACCAAAGCAGGCTGGTGGGTCATTAGGGCTGCGGGACAGATGCGGATGGGAGGACAGAGGGGCAAGGGGGCGACGGCCAACGGGTAAGGGGTTTCTGTGAAGTGGTGACGATGCTCTAAAAACAACTGTGGTGCTGGCTACACACACCTGTGAATATGCTAAACACCGTGGAATTGTGCACTTTGGGCGGGTGGGATGGCATGTGACTGTCACCACAAACCTGCCTTTAAAAAGTAGCTACGCCTCCTGGCTGACCACTGTGCTCCTGCCGGCACTTACTCATGCAAGGAGCAGCTTTCTGGACAAGCGATTTTGACCAGAAGCTGAGATGAGCAGCAGCATTAGCTCCCAGCAGTCCAGGCCCTGGCCTCACTCCACTGGAAAGCTCCAGGGCCAGCAGCCCCCTGGGGCTCCCACCCCATCCCAGGACAGAAGACACTCACATGTATTTGCTGGGAATCTGCCCACGCTGGATCTTCCGGGCATTCTCGTCCAGCTGCCATGCCATCCAGAACCCAAATGTGCCCTGGGGCAAGGTGTCATCCACATAGAGGATGTCGTCCTTCTTAAAGCTCAGCTCAGGCTCCACCTCTGCCAGCCGGTCGTACAGGGCCCTGGGCCACGGGACACAGGGACTACGATCAGGAGCCCCGCTGCCCGAGGACGCCCTGCACACCTCCAGCAGCCAAGCCCCTAAGACCGCCACCCCTCCATTAGCCATCTCCACACTCCATCGGGAAGTGCCTCTCTCTGTTCCGGTGGGGGTTCCCAAGGGAGGCAGCTCTGTGCCTTACACAGGAGGACAAAGACGTTGCCTCTCCCCCCAAGACTGAGGGCTCATCCCCATGGGAAAAAGAACTTGCCAAGGACCAAGGCCAGGTCTTCCCCTTCCAAGTGGGCCTTTCCCATCTGCCCCCTCTTCACAGTCAGGGCCCCTGGTTCCCACAGACTGGAAGCTCCCTAGAGTGGAAACATGTCACCTCTGACCCTAGAGACTGGCAGTTGTACCACATCAGCGTTTTATTCTTTTTGTGGTCTCAGAACTTAAAAGAACACGAAGAAAGCTCTGAGTCCCTCCTAGAAAACCCCGCTGCTGCCTCACACAGCATTTCGTATGGTACTTAAGGGCATCAAGGATGCCTGGAAGTCCACACTGCAATGGGATCTGCACATCTGGTTTGGGGAGACCGGCAGGAGAGGAGCACAGCCACAGGAAAACGGGGCTCTATAGCCTCGAAATTCCCCAGGCCCCAAGCCCTAAAGGGGGAGCCCTTCTGGTCCTTTAAGCCCTCAAGGGTTGCTCCACATCACAAGCATCTCGCCATGATGCAGACTGCAGGGCCCCAGCCTTGGAGGCAAGAAACGGAGCCACTTGCCAGGAAGAGTCTCCACGGAAAGCCCCTCCCCTGCCCCCGAAGCCCCAGCTACTGGTACCTGATGTAGAAGCTGTCGCCAGGCAGGCCCCTGATCTTGGTGAACTCCTCGGGGCGGTACTGCACCTTCAGGCGGACGCCGTCCTTGGGCTTCAGCATCTCCACGTAGACCTCCTCCGCCGTCTTGTTCCGCACATCCAGACTGCCGTACTGTCCAGGGCAGGGAGGGGCACCGGGGTCGGAAGGCAGAAGCCAGGGGGTGGCCTGGGCACCCATAAGGGGCCAGTTACGGTGGCAGAGATTCAACAGTCTTCGTCAACTGAGCGCCTGCCGGCCTCCCCTCCGTGGGAAGGGCGTGCTGTGCACACTGCCCCGCCACTAGGTCCTCTGCAGAGTGTTTGTTCTGCCCTTGACAGCTCATCCCAGGAAAAGCCTTGTTCTGGCCCCCAGAAAGTAAGGGCTATTGAGAATACGGCCCTTTCTCTTGCTTCTGCTACTTGTACCTTTAACTGCCTATGGACCGTCTCCCCCATGAGGCAGGAGACAATCCTCTCCCATCGCCAGAGCCCTGCTGCTAATGAGAGCATCTCCTTCTGGTGCCCAGGGCTCCCGCCGAGGCTCTGCTCTCAGGCTCCCTCCGTGGCCTGCCTAGTTTCCCAGGGACCCTCATAGGGCCTCTGGCAGCATTCTGGGTGTACCAGGATTGACAAATCAACCCCAAGAGTGTCACACGTGAGCAGCTGTGCTCTTCTGTCTCCTGTACCACATGATGGCAGCGAGCCAGACATTCAGGGGGACAGTGGCCTGGCCTGCTCGGTAGCCCAGGACTCACCTCGAGGATGAGGTCCCCTGGCACGAGGCCATCGGGACCCTTGGCAGGACTGTCATCCTCCACCTCGGCCACAAACACCCCGTGCAGGTTCCCACCACACAAGTGCACCCCGAGCTCCAGCTGGCACTTTTTGATGAAGACAACGCGCGGCTCCAGGGCCTTCTTGTTGGCATCTCCCGCGATCCTTTTGGGAAGAAAATGAAGTCCCTCAGTTGTGCACGAGGAAGGAGGAAGGCACGAAAAGACAAGACAGTGGCCAACGCCTAACTGCGTTCTGTTTGCTGTCCGGGGTCTTAGGACCACAGGGAGCTGAAAGGTGGCCCACTGAGGGCTGTAGATCTCCTGGCTTAGCGCACAGGGAAGGCTGCTGAGGTGCAGTGGGGGTGAAAGCACGGCCCCAGGGCTGGAGCCAGCTGGGAAGAGAGTCAAAACCAACACCCCTGCTCCCCGCTGAGCCATCAAACTCACGCCTGAGGGGCCATCTCGCCCACCTGCATGGCACCTGTCTTCCTAACTCAGTTCTGCCTAAGGAAAGGTAAATTATCTCACTGTCCAGAGCACGACTCTCTCAGCAAACATCTACCAGGTGGCTTCTGCAGACCAGGGACTGCTAAGTCCTACAGCAGTGGCCCCAGCCATCAAGGCACTAATAACCAAGGAGGGGATCGGAACACAAGCTGGTGCACACATGGAGGGACGGAAATGGACAGAGACTGACGAAGGGGACCTCAGGGAGGCCGGCCCATGATTCAAACTCTGCTGCAGGTAGGTTCCGTGACTGATCCTGGCACACAGAACGCAAAGCTGGCCTCGCTGAGTGTGATGCCACCTGGGGCTTGGTCATGGCCCCACGGTGCTAGAGACACAGCTCCTCCGGGACTGCAGAGGGACTGCATCGCACCTGGGCCTGGGCGGCCTCCCTCCCCAGCCCAGGTAGACACTGCGCAGCTCCCACAGGGGCACCTGCCACCTTCTGTCCACACAAATGCTGCTTCCTTGGCCTGGACTTCCCTTCACGCCCACCCCTGGCTCCTGCTCATCCTGAATGATTAGACCCGGCTGCAGCTCCCACTGCCTCTGCCGGAGCCGCTGGTGACTGCTCCTGACTGTCCCACAGAGGCCGCAGGGCCCCCGCGGCACCTCGACAGCGCGGCACACACCCGCACTGGTCTGGCGCCTTCTCGGGCAGCACTGCTACAGATGGCTAGAGGCCGGGGCCTGGCCGGGGGCTGACTGTGGGTCTGCGTCCGAAGACAGAATCAGAAAGCCAGCGAAGGAGAAGAGGAGGAGAGAAAGAGACGAGATAGAAGAAGGTGAAGAAAGAGCCAATGAGAGAACAGGAGAAAACAAAAAGAGAAAGGGAAAGAGAGAGGGAGGAGCGGAAAAGGAATGGCGTGCCCCGCACCCGCGTCCCGAAGACCTGGCGTGTGGTTGGCAGCACAGGGGGAGGCTGGCTGCCCAGTGCCCACGTTGCTCGGAGGATGTCCTCGGCCCCGCTGGCCGAGGTGGACACAGGGGAGGCTCACACATCTGCTGACCTGGAGCTGGGGGTGCTCTGCTTGGCCGGGGGGGTGCCAGGGCCCTCGTCCTGCTTCATCAGCGGGTCGATGGCAGAGGGGTGCTCTGGGGTGGTGGAACCACTGCCCTGGAAAGAGGAGTGGGTGCCAGCAGGGTCCAGGTGGGAGCTGGGGACAGAGGACAGAAGGAATGAGCAGTAGCATGAAGCCACCCAGAGCCACCTTCTCTTCTGCAGCAGCTGGGTCTGGGCTGTGAACAGGGACAAGGTCACACAGCTCTGTGCCCGGAGAAGCGCAGACACATCAGGGCTGCCGTCACCCAGCCCACAGGGTCTGCCCATCCTCTCCTCGCAATGCGTCCTCAACTCAGGGACCATCTCCAAAGGAGGCTGGCATGGGGACACATGAACTCACTATCCCTTTCCTTGCCTGTGTATCCTGTCTCCCCCACTGAGCTGTGCTGTGCAGCCCTGGAGGGCATGTCTCCCGCACAGGCCCTTGCTGGCCAGGGGACCCCCAGCCACATTTCCACACGCATTTCAGGAGGAGACCTCCTCTCCACGTGCCCCTTCCCAAGCCCCAGGGCAGCCGCCTCTCCCTCTGCCAGCAGCACCGCCCCAGAACTTGCAGCTGGCACCCCGGGTCTCCCTCGAGCAGCTGCTGCTGCACCCACCTCTCCGCCCCGCCCAATGGCCCCAGGAGGCCCAGGGGCTCACCTGGACCGGGAGTGGCTGCTGAGCTGGTGCATGTTGGGGTTGTACTGGGCCAGGATGGTGATGGTGTCACACTGCTGTCCGATGATGAGCCGGGCCTGCTGCTCTGTGGCGCTCCGCAGGTTTATGCCATTGAACTGAGGGGACACCAGGGCAGACTCAGTGGCGGGGCAGGGGTTGTGGGCATGGAGGAGGCCGGGGGACCCGGGAGCACTGCTTTTCCACAGGAGGAGGAGAGAAGGAAGGAGGGCGGGCCCTCTGTGTGCTCCATACGGAAGGGCAGCTCCCTTACCTCTAGCAACTGATCCCCGTACTCAAGGCCGGCCTGGTGCGCGATGCTCCCCACGGTCACCTTGGAGACGTAGATACCGCCCTTTTCTCCACTCACGATGGAGATGCCCAGCGGCTCCGAGCCCTTCTGCACCCTCACGTGCCGTGGCTCCTCCACATAAGGCCTTGGAAAGAGACAGAAGTTTGGAGACTCAGACGCGAGGCGAGGCTTGGGGAGTCTGGCTCAGGCATGCGGTCGGGCTGTGCAGACAGGCCCCAAGCCTGGAGGCTGCTATCGTTTCGCAGCTAGATGGGGATGTGATGAACCCTGCTCTATATGACAAAGAACCCGCGTTCCCGCTGCCTCATGCAACACAAGCACGGCACACCCAAACAGGCATGGAAGCACCCAGTGCCAGAGACACAGAGAATGGCCCGCGTGAACTATAAACACCGATATGTCCGGAAAACAGGCAGGTTTTCATTATATGAGAAGATGCCTCACAACACACAATTAAAAACCCTGGGGTAGGGGACTGGGGTGTCTCAAGACACCCTCCAAGGAAAAGACATGGGTTCTGGGACGACATTCGCTCCAGAAGAGTCAAGTATCAGTTTTTATGTTTGCTGGCTACACAGGGTGATGCAAACTGATCATGGAAATTAAGCTGCTGCAAACCCCAGCCACTGAAAAGGGAGCGGGAGGCACGGAGCAAGGCTGCGGCCATGCACTTGCCTCGCCCAAGGGCACGAGGCGGCAGGGGCTCGGCGCGGAGCCTCTCGGCAGGCCAACCTCACACTCCTCAGGGAGGAGGACCTGGGCCTGGCAGCCACGGGCAGCCTCAGAAGAGATCTGTGGTGGTAGAGACATCTGGAAGGTGTGAAAGGTCAGAAAGAAAAGAAGGGATGCTCAGAGAAGCAAGGCAACCACGGACGCCTGGAACGTAACAGACACGGAGGAAGGCCGGGCCCTGTTCCTCCCAGGGCATGAACACCTGAGCTTATCCTCGCAGGGAAAAGCCACAGGCAACCGTAGAGGGAGGGAACCAGCCTGGCCTCGTTCTCTTCGGGTCCCCTCTGGAGCACATGGCCAGGGATGGATTCTTGTGCTGGGGGGTGGGAGGCACCCAAACCACTCCCTTCCCTGCCACCTGGAGGCAGGGCAGTCCCAGCCTCAGCCTGTGCCCCCGCTGCTCAGGGCTCAGCCGTCTTGCAAGAGCAGATATCGAAATTCTTGGCTCATCCTTGCTCTCGGCTGCTCTCCAACGTGTTCTCACCTCCTAAACTCATCCGCTCTACAATTCTTCCCTTGACCCCCAGCTCAGACATACCCGTACTGGCCTCACCCACGGTCCCTTCCGAGACTCATCATGGATTAGAGTCCCAGGTTGCTGAGAGCTGCAAGAACCCTTAGCAAGCGGTCACCCCAACACGGCCCTCCCTGCCCCAGCCTACGATGATGGAACAGTGACCCAGAGCAGAGAGGAGGCTGCCCTGCAGGCGGGGGCAGAGCTAGTTTCTGTTCTAGGCCCCTCCTTTCTCTCTGAGCACCCTTTCCTCTGTTCCACCCCCACACAGCACACTTATCTCAACAAAGGAGCAGAAAACTAAGTCCCAGCACTGTACCAGAGAAGCCATGAACCTGTTGGGAATGACAACATAAATCAGGACCTACCTACGGACATGCAAAGATGTAAGGGACAGTCTGCAGAGTGTGGGGGCAGACCAGCGTCACTCACGTTCACCTGTGCACACATGTAGGCGTGTGCTTGTGCATAAGGAGGTGTCTATGTAGGACCTTACCAAAGTGTTAACAAAGGTATCTCTAGGTGAAGGCATCTGAGATAACCTTCGCTTTTTAATCTTCTGAATAACTTTTTATAATATGCACAAAGGTTTTCTCAGAACAACATGGCTGCTTTTTAAGAGGTTTATAAGTATAATTTTAATATTACAAATAGCTGAAAATATGTTAAGGAAGATGTGACTATGTATATAAAATAATACAAATAATAAAGCATGCATTCAAAATACATCTATGTTAAAAGGTTAATGGCAATTGAATCTCTGGCTGAAGAGATTATATGTGACTTTTTTCTGCTTTCTACTTTTGTAATTTTCCCAATTTTCTATAATGAGTATATAATACTATACTTCAGAATCAGGAAAAAGGGACCATTTTTATTTTTTATAGTGATGGGGTCTCGCTATGTACTCCAGGCTATTCTTGAACTCCTGGCCTCAATACTCCTACCTCAGCCTCCCAAAGTGCTGGGACTATAGGTGTGAGCCACCTGGCCTGGCCAAGGGCTATTTTTAATAAGCAAGCTGTTGTGTAGTCAACTCACATTCAATTTTGCCTCCATATTGGATCACACGCACCGTGAGGACAGAAATCACTCAAGCTTTCTTCTCTCCCGGAGCAGGTCCTGGCTCTCTATACACCCTAGGGAGCTAAGGGAGTGCCCGTCACATGTGACAAGGGCCTTTCTTTCCACTGAGGAATGTGCTTCGTCCAGGGGAAGGTCTTGCTCTCTCAGCAAGCAGAGCTGGGGCCGAGCGAGCAGCCTGTCGTGTTCCCGTGTACAGCACGTGGGTGAGAGTCCCACCAACATTCCCCTGTGAGCTGCACCGTCTCCCCAGCCGGGCCAGGCCTTGGTGTCTTGGCATCCTTCTGTTCCCCCTCAGGTCAACACTGGCCAGGTTTGTTGTCGTCTAAGTTCACATCTTCAAGTCCCACATGCGATTTTCTCAACGTAAGGGCCCCCCAGCAGGGGTCCCTTCTTAGACCCACAGCCCCGGGGTGGGGCGGGCCTTGGCTTTTCTTTTTGGATTCAGGGGGATGAAAGTAGTTGAGTTCCTTTTATGTGATTAAATAAAGGCAAGTTCGAGTTTAATCAGATCTCCTGAAGATCTATGATCTAAACAGAACCTTTCAAGTAAGAATATGATCTAGTAAGTTCCATCTAAAGGAACAACAGAGAGGGGTGAGGTGTGTGCAGAGTTGTGTTGGGCTCCACAGAGAAGACACTTCTGTTTGGACATTAAGCTTAAAGCTGATCTAAAACCCAGCAAGAGACTGGCCTACACTTTAAAACAAACCAAAAAATAGCTAAGCTGTATGTTTAGCCTTTACAGACTTTTTTCCTATGCATATTTCATTTCACAATAAAAAGCTTTGGGGGAGCAGGTAAGGGAACCCAGAGATGCAACTGTATTGGGGCCGAAAAGCACAGCGTACAAATGAACCCTGGTTCTAATTAGGTTAGGCCAGTTGCTAACCACGTGGCCACGGGCAGACCACTCCAACTTTCTGAATCCAGTTTCCTCATCTGCAAAACGGAGCTCACAGGGTTACTGTGGGGATTGTGTCACTTAACACGTGTGAAGTGCTTCAGCAAAGGGTCCAGAAAGGCTAAGTGGTGCCACAACAGCATTGCACGGCAGGTGGTTTCCAGGGTCACTTGCTGTGAGCCCAGCCCGCCCCCTGCCTTAACACCTACGTGTGCCCCACCTCCTGCATCCAGCGCCCCATGGGACATACTAGTGGCGTGCTAGTGGAAGACACCAGTGAATGCCAGGAAACCCAAACTGCAGTAGCCAGACCCCGGCCAAATCAAAACGGAGCTCTGCAACGCCTGCTGCTCCTACGAGCAAGCCTTCCCTGCCCGGGCCCTGGCCACCTCCGGGACGCGCTGTCCACCGGTTTGCCCGTGCCACCAATGCCCGGTCACACTCACCTGTCCTTTCTCCGCTCCCCGAGGGACGCGGGGTTGACGGCGATCCTGGGCAGTGTGGAGGCTGAGGTCTGGGACTGGCTGCACGAGGACAGGGTGTCGATGTTCAGGGGTGACTGGGGAGGGGTGCTGCATTCGGAATGTGACACCGACCCTGCCGGGAGAGGAGCAGGCAACGCAGGCATGATTGCGCATCTGACTTCCCCTCCAGCACCAAGACCAAGAGGGAGACGCGGTCCAGACACTCTGCGCCCCCCAACACCACCCAGCCGTGAGCTCCCCGCCTCTGTCTCCCCCACACAGCCAGGCCTCGGTTGGGCTGAGTGAACGTCCACCGAGCCCAGAGACGCCACCTCGAGGACAGCTCGGGACAGCAGGACAAGCGGGGGCAGGGAGAGCCGGGAAGGCCTTACCTCTGTCGGAGCCCACGACAGAGCGGGGGTATCTCGGCGTCGATGGGATTTTAATGCGTTCCGCCTTGAACTGCAAGTTACCTGAAGACCCTGTTGTTCCGGAAGGGGACAAAACTTCAGGCCCTGTCATTAAACACCGCCCCTCACTCCCTCGCCGCCACGTTAGCAGTCAGGAAGGCAAACGCAAAGCTGGGCCCTGCCTCTTATCCCCGAGGAGTCTAGATACGTATCAATGACAGTCAAGGATGCAGTTACCCTTGCATTTGAACAAACTGCAGGCCTAGACGGCTCCAGAACAGAGCACATAAGTCTCGCCTCCAGCCCCAAACAGCAGCCCATGTGCCACGGCGGCCGCCCCGTCTTCTCTCCCCAACACCAGAGCTCCGCCAGGGCCCCCTTATAGACTGTGTGACTCTATTCTGGGTACATTTTCCACAGGTGAACAGCCACACACGCAGCCCAGAATGACCCAGAAGCTCAGGACAGGAGGCAAGGCTGCCAGCCAAGGGGTCATCTCGGACGCCCACACGGCTACTGCAGAAAGCGGAAGGCAAAGGCAACGGCTGCGAGGGCAGCGGCCCTTCCCAGGAGGGACTGAACTCAGCCTTGGGAGGGGAGCGGGGAGGAGAGGAGCACGCGTGGGCAGCCCACCCGCAGATCTGGGCGTTGGGATGCAGGCGGAGAGGAAGGAAAGGCGGGAGCCCTATTGCAGTAGAAGGTCCAAGTGACGCAGTTACCAAGGCGGGCGCTGGAGGGCAGGGAGTTGGACCCGTGGGTGGCTCTCATCTCAGAGTAGTCGCTGCAGGCCCTGTGGCTCAGGTCCAGGCTCAGGCGTCCCTGGTGCTGGCTGTGCAAGAACAAGAGGTGAGGGGCTGAGGGGAAGGAGCAGGGGCGGATGTGGCCACTGGGGAGCCAGACAGGGACAGGCCTAGGCCCCCTGAGCTGGCAGAAGGGAAGCCTGGGAGCCGCTTGTCAGCCAAGGACAGCAGGCTGCCCACAGCCCCTCCTCGGAGGTGGCATCCACCAAGGGCCTTCAAGCAGTAGAAAGGCCACCCGTGGAGTGGCCAGTATCACACCCACTTCAGCCACAGGGTGGGGAGCAGGCTCACCGCGAGGAAGGGATGCTACAGGGAGAAACAGCGGCTGTACGACCTGGGTGGGCCTGGGGAAGCTGGACCGGCACTGGAGAGCTCAGGGAGGGGACCTGAGTGCCTCACTCGGGACAGCATGCCCAGGAAGCCAGAGGGCTAGAGGACGGGGAGCCCAGGGATCGCCCACATCAGGCCCCCAAGTGTATTTTCTGGCTGTGTAATCAGACATCTCTTCCCTGCTGAAACCCTCCAGCAGTCTCCCCTGTCCTCAGAATAAAATCTGAACTCCCTCGTATGGCTGCATGTCCCACAGGGTTTGTGCCCTATGACCGGGCACCTCCTCCTGACTCACTGCCCCTCTGCCAAGCTCCCACCGCCCTGCTCCCGGGTGTCCAGGCCTTGGCGCCGACAGCCTCGTCCCTGGAGGCTCCCCCAGGTCTGGTGCAGCTGGCCTCCTGCAGCCTTCTGGTCCCGGCAGCACCCTCTGCCACGTGTGCCGGCGCCCTCCCTGACCACTTGATCTACGCTGCCACCCTGTTCCACGTCACAGCCGAGCCTGCTGCCCTGTTTTACTGCCTTCGGAGGGGCTCGGCACATCTGACAGTGCCCTGCTCCTGGTCTTCTGTCTGCCTCCCATACTGGAACACAAAGCACCACGGGAGCCAGGGGCTCATCTTTTCAGTTCAGCGCTGCATCCCTTGGAACAAGAACAGTGCAGGGCATGTGGTAGGTGCTCGGTGACAATCTGTCAAACGGATGAGTAAGTGTGGCCCTGAGCCGGCCATTCACTTAGGCAGCCTCGGCTCCCTCGCCTTGAAAACAGAGATAGTCACAGTACTTAGCTCACAAGGTCACTGTTGACGGGATGAAATGATATTGATAAGGCTTTGAGCACACTGCTCAAGACAGAAGTGTTCAAATATCAGCCCCTGGCCGGGCGCGGTGGCTCACGCCTGTAATCCTAGCTCTCTGGGAGGCCGAGGTGGGCGGATCATTCTGAGCTCAGGAGTTCGAGACCAGCCTGAGCAAGAGTGAGACTCCACCTCTACCAAAAATAGAAAAAAATTAATTGGACAGCTAAAAATATATATAGAACACAGGAGCCGGGCATGGTGGCGCATCCTGTAGTCCCAGCTACTCGGGAGGCTGAGACAGTAGGATTGCCTGAGCCCAGGAGTTTGAGGTTGCTGTGAGCTAGGCTGACGCCACGGCACTCGCCCCAGGCAAGAGAGTGAGACTGTGTCTCAAAAAAAAAAAAAAAAAATCAGCCCCTATTCACTATCATCCTTCTTTAGATGCCTTTTGACATTCCACACTGATGAATTAAGAGAGCAATCCTAAAGTTCTTTCCCTGAGGTCCCAGCCCTGTTCTGACCAGCCCCTTCCCGGCTAAGCAAAGACCCTTCCATCCAGGCACCAGTGGCTCTAAGTCCAGGTGGGCACGGACGGCTGGGAGCCTTCGCGTACCTGGGAAGCAAACCCTGAGGGCCGCCATCGCGGGGCACAGGTGGAGAGCTGCAGGGGCCGACCCGGTGGCTGCGCACGGTGTAGATGGGGTTCCGCAGGATGGAGCTCACGGTGGTGCTGGGGGTCAGACTCCGGG
Source organism: Avahi laniger (assembly GCA_963575035.1). Classification (NCBI taxonomy): domain Eukaryota; kingdom Metazoa; phylum Chordata; class Mammalia; order Primates; family Indriidae; genus Avahi; species Avahi laniger. Next base: position 20,890 of record CAUYSK010063776.1, on the reverse strand, counting down.
GAATGGTGCCTAGAAATGGGCTGGGTGAGAACAGTCAACCCAAAGCCCCCAGCCAGCCCTGGACTTGCACAAGCCTTCTCCCTGGATCCCAGGAAGCAGCCACTGTCTTTTGGGAAAAGGACTCAGAAGATTAGGTTTAACCACCAATCTGCAATGTGGTTTGGCCTCTAGCCTGTCTCTGTCTGTAGAACAGGAGAACTCTCTTCCATGTTTCCAATTTCCCAGGCTGCTAGTTGGAAAAACACTTGGACAAGCTAAGAAATGTCATGGTTCCAAGACCAACCATCCCAGACAAGGCAGCAATCCCTGGTTCTCTGGACCTCAGGGCTGAAGACACACGACAGCTCTCTGAAATGCCTGCCTTCTCTCTCCCTAAAGACTGAGCGCCCCACGAGTCCACACTGACCCTCTGCCCCAGGCCCTGGCCCGCTGACTCACCCACAGATGGCCTGCTGGGGTACAGCGGGGGGTTACTATGCCGGCTGGAATGCCCTGGCGAGTACGGTGCCCACTCCTGGAGCTCCGGGGAGAGTTCTCCACTGGCAGGGACGCACTTCTGCTCCTGCAGAACCAAAGGCAAGAGGCATCTGTTAGACACAGCGAAACACACGGGTACGTCTGCCAGCCAGTTTCTGTCCCCGAGGAACCAGCTCATCCCACCAGGGCACAGAAGGTGATGGTCGGGACAGAAGTCGTTGCTCATTCACGTTGCTCTACACATCTGGAAGGGAAGAGCTTCCTTAACAGACCCTTCAGAAGAAAACCACAGAGAGCGAATCTCTGGTTCTTTCTCATAAAGACATCACGTGATGAGGGTGAGAATGCGTGTGTACATCAGGCACGAATGGTAGCACTGCCCCACGAGCACGGCTGGGAGAGTGTCTCCAGTCCCCAGCAACCTCGCTCCTGGAAACAACAGCATGCAAAGCCCGTCGGGCTGCCCTGCTGCCAGCTCAGTTCCACATGGGCCATTTCATCTCCCTAAACCCTCCAAGGCAAGTCCCTGTCACTAGGTTTGATACGTTCAAAAGCTTCTTGGTGAAAAAACAAACCGAATGCTGTGCCCAAGAAAGTGTTCCTCTCTTGGTGTCGCACTTGCACCACGGCGCACACCGCACGTCACCTGCCCGCCTCCAGCAGGCCGCTTCCCACTGGCATCCCCCGGCTACCCCCCAACAAAGGAGCCAGGCTAAGCAGGAGCCTGGGGACCCCTCCCACGGCCAAGAGCCGCCTCCAGGCCTCTACTCTCCGCACCCAGGACTGAGCTCTACCTCCAGGAACTGAGCAGGAATCACTACCGGAGCGAGCTTGGGCCGAAAACTGGGAGCAGACTTTGGCCGGCGCCGCTTCTGCCCCAGCTCGTCCACCTTCTGGGAAGTGAGGTCCTCGTCGCAGGATTTCTTCGCCGGCAAGGAGGAGTCCCCGTCCCCTTCAGGGTAGTAGCTGGAAGCGATGCGGACCCTGGCCTTGCGAGGGGGCGATGCGTGCATGGGCTCCCCGGGGTCCGCGTCAAGGGGCAGGGCGCTCGGGGGGCTGGTGGATGGGGAGCTGCCCACCAGAGTGGCTTCTGACTCGGAACTGGTTTCCAGCCTGTGCTGGAACTTAATGGAATCACTCCTCCTGGGAGGTTTTGGGGGTGTCAGAGGCCCCACCCTCTTGGAGGGCTGGGGGGAGTGAGCAGGCCCAGGGCCTGAGAGCACGTAGTCTATTTTAGGGGGTGTCTGGGGGCGTTTGAAAGTGTTAGGGTCAAAGATGGACTTTCTTTGCTTTGGCTTCTTATAAACGGAGAGCTTCTCAGGCCCTGCCGTGGAGCCGAGCACGGCCTTGGGCCAGGTCCCGCCGCTGTTGGAGCCCTCAGGGTCCGCCTTATCCAGAGGGGCCTCCCCCACCCCACAGGAGCCCACCTCTGTCTCAAAGGGCAGCAGTGGCCGCCGGCCACGCACGTCCAGCAGCCCACAGCCACGCTCCCCAGAGGCGTCTGAGCGGAAGGAGCTCAGGCTACGCTCGGAGGTGCTGGGACAGGCCTGCGGGGAGACCTGAAAGGGCCCCCCAGGGAACGGCTTGTGCAGGAAGGAGCTGCTGCCTCCTGGGGGGCCTGGCTCCCTCCGGTCCTCCAGCCCGTCCTCATAGAAGACGTCCGTCTGCGTGGAGCTACTGTGCTGCGTCAAGTTCCGCCTGCTGTGAGCCTGGACCTCTGGGCCCTGGGCACGGAAACTCAACATCTTGTCGGAGTCCTTGATGTTCTCGAAGATGTTCTGGCCACTCCACGAGGAGCTCTGAGGGAACACCTAGGCAGAGATGGCAGAGACACGAGAAAGAGAGGTGAGAGGGCAGGACTCCGAACCCCACTGAAAACCGTGCCCACGGGGAGAGAGATGGTCAGGAACGGGCCACACGCCCCTCGAAAGAGAGACAGAGGATGGACACACACGCACGCCTGGCCCCGACAGAGCAGGTTTCTCACGGCCCTGGCCACTCTGAACTCGCAAGAGAGCCGCAAAGTCCTCTCAACTCTGAGCACTTTGAACAATGTCCTGCACATTTTTTAAAAGTTATTAAACATAAAAATAAAAATTTGTTATCAAAAATACATCTCTCGGCTGGTTCAATGGTAGTGGGTTATCAGAACTTATTAACGTTAGTGTCACTGAAGTTGATATACAACCCCCCACTGCTAAACTTGACTGGCTTTAAAAATCTCTCTCTCTCTCTCTCTCTCTCTCTCTCTCTCATGGGACACCCAGATGGTGGAATATTAATCAGTACTGAAAAGAAAGAACAGGACATGCAGTAATCTTACACGCATATGACTAACTGAAGAAGACAATCTGAAAAAAGCCGCATACTGCATGATTCCAACTCTACAACACACTGGAAAAGGCAAAACCATGGAGACAGGAAAAGAATCAGAGGTCGCGGGGGCGGGGTGGGGAGGGAGGAACGGGCAGCGCACAGGCAATTTTCCGGGCAGTGAAACGGTTCTCTGGCGCTCAGAGGGTGGGTACGAGTCATCACACAGTTGTCAACACGCACAGAATATAAAGCACCAAGAATGAACCCTAACATAAACCACGCATCCTAGGCAATACTGACGCCTCGACGTTGGCTCGTTAATGGTAACAAGTGCGCCACACTAACGCAAGACATCAATTATAGGGGAAACTCGCGGCAATGGGCAATGGGTGGGGGTGGCTGAGGGTATATTGAGAACTCCTCCACTCAGCCCAATTTTCCATAACCTAAAACTGCTCCCCTCAAGGTCTATTAATTTAGAAAACAGCCAATTCAGAAAACATCTCTTAATGAAATGGATGGGATGAAATGAAATAGAAAGTTTTCCAACTTTCTATTATTAGAAATCTTTCCCACTATGTGTAGAAAAGTTGACAGAAAAGTGCCCATAAGCCCACCATCTGGATTCAACAATATTTACCAAATTGTCTCCATTGTCTATACTTATAACATGTCAACCCCTAACAACTTCAGCGTATAACGCCCCCAAATAAGAACACTCTCCTACATAATAACCCAGTGCCATCATCACCCTAAGAAGATTAATGATTCCCTAGGATCATCCCAGCATCTGGTCCAGACTCACACGCACTCAGCTCTCAATACAGCCTTTACAGCTGGTTTTGTTTTCAACCCGGACCCAGTCAGAGTCCATGCATGCCATGCACTTTGGATGTCACCGCCCTTGTTCCGAGGATCCCAGTGGCACCGAGGAGGAGCCCGGCTCTGTGAAGCTGAGGCTCTGCCCACCTCCCGACAGGGCGGCAGGGCCGGGTGGGGCCTTACCTTCAGGAGGGAGAGCGTCAGGGCGCCCTGGCAGCTGCGCAGCAGAGATTCACATTCGTTCAGAGACTTGTTGTCCAGTGCAATGCCGTTGATCTAGGGCCAGACAGACGGCCCGTCAGGCCCACGGGTGCAGCGACCTCAGGCCAGCCAGGAGACTGGCCCGTGTTGGACAGTGGGCCAAACACTGCCATCAAGTGTAAGAGGCCAAAGCCAGCAGCTGGCGAAGGACCGAAATTCCCTCCCCAAGGAGTCCAGGTAAGGGGCTTCTGAGGCAAATGAAACACAAACCCTTAACATCACTCTAGTCCTTAATATACATTCGTGTGTAGAGAAATATATCTAAAATGTTAGTAAAGGTTATCTACAGGTGGTAGCAATACAAGTGACTCTCATTTCCTTCCTAGACTTCTTCCGTATTTCCATATTTTTTACAGTAAACACACCATCAGAAAAAAAAATCGTTTTGAAAGGTCAGCACGGTGCAATGCTCAAGAACAAGGTGAATGTGAGAACTTTGCTCATTGCTTCTTGCTCAGACTTCCTGAATGTAATGTGTCGTGTGCAGCAGGCAGCCCCGGCTCTGGCCTCGAGACTCACCGCCACGATCCTGTCTCCCACGGCGAGAGACCCTTCTTTGGCAGCGGGGCTTCCAGGCACCACGGCAGCGGCGTACACTCCGTTCTCCAGACTGATGCCGCTGTCTGCAAGCCACAGGAGGTCCCTGGGTAAGCTCAGGCCTCACTGTCTAGCCCTCAGGCGGCCCCACCTCTTGTTTGTTAACTAAACTTATAAAAGGGGGTGTCGGCAGGCTGCACCCCGGCCAGGTCACACTAACCAGGGGCTTGGTTACGTCTGGTCTGGTGAATCGAACGCTCAGAGATGAGCAAGACTCAGCACCCAGACGACCTCCAGCCAGGAAAGCATAGGGGCTGTATGTAAATGGCATCCGCACCTCATCCCTGGGAATGAAGTGCACCCACAGCCCCTCTCCACGGGCAAGGACCCGCCCACTCCTGCCGGCCCGCTACCTTTCTGTCCACTGAGGTTGATGTGCAGCGGCGTCACCACCTTCCCGCCCAGGGACTTCCTCCGCCGCACGACCATGTTGATTGCCCCCTCTCCGTTGAGCAGAGCCTTGATGGCCTGCTTCTTGTCCTTGTTGATGAGGTCCACGTCATTGATTCTCAGCAGCCAGTCGTTGACCCTGAGGAGGGACACAGCCAGGTCGGCACCCGTGCAGGCCTTGGGACCAGTGGGTAGCCGCCCGCCACTCCCATTCAGGGGGCCGACTGCCAAAAAGCAGGGTCCCCACATACACGTTCAGAAAGATTTCCTCTTCCAGGAGTGCATAGTGGTTAAACTTGCAGATTTTGAAGTTAGACAGCCTGGGTTCAAATCCTGGCTCTACCACTTACTAGCTATGTGACCTAGCCCCTCTGGCCTCAGTGTCCTCATCTGTAAAATGGGGGCAATAATCACACCTACCTCACAGGATTGTAAACATCAAGTAATAATTGATATCAAGTGCTTAAACCAGTACTCAGCAAATAACCAGCAGTGTATAGGTGTTAGCTATTTCATCATCATCGCTATTTCATGGAATGAGCATGCATTGCACGTCCTAGGCCCTCACACACACCACCTGAGCCCTTTCCTAACCAGAGAAACAGAAGACAGAGTCTGGTGACTGGAGAAAAATCAGATCCGGGTGCAAGTGAGAGGGAGAGTCTCTGTTTAGAGCACTGTTAGCGGTTAGCTGCAGGCCTTGCAGGGACTTGCTGCAATACGTCGACTGCTACCTGACCCTCTGCAGGTCCTCTGTGCTGGGGTGAAGGGTCCCACCTTCCTCCAGAGCCTGGGCTTCAACTCTTACCTTAAGCGGCCATCAGCAATGCTTCCTTTGTCCACTTTGGTGACAAATATGCCACAATCCCCGGGGAAACAAGGCTCATTCACACCTTCCGCCATATCAAACCCCAGCGCCTTCAAGTCAATCTCCTCCTGTCAAAACAGCAGCAGCAGCACACGTCACAAAGCAGCGAGGAGAAATATTTGGCTCTCAAGTCCCCAAGCATCACTTTGATGTGGGGGACTGTCCCTTCACCTCATCTGATGGGACACTCAGTCCCAAGATGAAAAGTCTACGAGAAGCTGAATCCACGCCTCTAGCCACTGCACACAGACATCCCTGTCGGCATCTCCCCCCTGCGCTCTGCTCTTCCCTCTGTCCTCCCAGCACCGTGCCAGCGCCCACGGTATGACACAGGACACCAGCTTGCTGCAACCCAGGCTGGACAGCCACAGGGAGAGGATGCGTTTGTGCCCCTGGGAGGAAAAGCTGAATTTCCAAACTCGCAGCCATGAGACTGGGGGGTACTGCAAGAGGGCCATCCTCCCTTCCCCGTCCAAAGTCTTCACGTCAAGGAGAGCAGCTCACCGTCTCCCTTTCGAACTCTACGACTTCCGTTTCCCACTCCATGGAATCCGTGTCGATGGCCGAGTCGTGGGAGCTGTGGGCCATCAGCTGCCGGAACCGGGCCTCCTTTTCCAGCTGGGATTCCATCTGCTCCCTGCGGACAGAGAGCGCCATGGCGATGGCCCGTTGGGAATGACACAACCCACCGAGGAACAGCTCCAAACCCAGGCGGGCCATTCGTGAAAGCTAAACGGGGCTCCTTTCCCCCTCGTGCTGCATTCCAGCCTCCCAGTAAACCTGGGGGTTCAGGTCAAGGCTTCTTGGATACCAGCCAGTTTTCACAGCAGTTTTTCATAAAAAGAAATTCTCCCGAAGTTTATCTAGACTCGATTCAGATGAAAATGTCAACAAGATTTTTTTGTAGACACAGATAAGACTATTAAAAAATTCACACAAAAAGAAATCAGGATACCTAAAATCATTTTGAAAATAAAAAATAAAGTGGGGGGGGCGGGAATCGTTCCACCTGATTTAAGACTTAATGGACAGCTACAGTAATTAAGACTGTGTGGTAGGATCAGGGAGAAACAGCCACACACGAATACAACAGGTGCAAAGGCTGCAACAGAGGAAGGGCAGTCTTTAACTAATGATGCTGGAACAACTGGACATCCACGGCCAAAAAAATCAATCCCAACCTCCACCCCTTCCCTGGCATGACAATTAATTCCAACTATGTATCACAGATTTAAGTGTAAAACATAAAGCTATAAAACTTTTAGAAGGAAAATACTTTTAAAAGCTTTGAGCTCTAGGACTAGGTGAAGAGTTCTTAGACAGAACATGATCCATTAAATTCTTTTCAAAATTTGATAAAATGGACTTCATCAAAATTAAGAACTTTAGGTCTAAGACCCAGTAAAGAGGATGTCAAAAAAAAAAAAAAAAAAAAAAAAGACTCAGAAATCTCGTCATATGCCCCAGGGACCTGCACGTAACCCCAGTCCTAAAATCTGGGCCCAGGCTGCCTTTCTGGTTCAGGAAGGCTGCCTGCTGGGCCCCTGGCATGCTCCTGGTACACTCCTGACCTGCTCAAGCAGACAAGCTCCCAGGGCCAAACCTTTGCTGGGCTGTGCTGTCGCTGGCCAGCTCTAGAATGCGACTCAACCTCTGGAGCAGAGCTGAACGTCTCCTTCCTGGGACCCTGACCCCAGCCCCTCCCCAGCCCCAAGCTCTGCATTCAACCCTCACAGTACGCATCTCATTGTCATCGCTGGGGCGTGTCTGTGGCTTCTACAGACTGGGGGCTCCCTGGGTGGCAGCACGGACTCCTCCCCCTCCCCCCAGCATCCTGCCAGTTAGAGACCTTAGCAGAGAGGAGGTGCAAATGCAAACATGCTGAATGGACAAACCAATGGAACGCAGCGATTTCAGGCAACTCCAGCTCAATCAAGATGCAAAACTTCCCAGGCTCAAGCCCTGGAGGGCCCAGGCTTTCCCTTAAAAGGGAATCCCTTGATTCCATCACTTGCTAGACCCACGGTGGGTCCCTGGGGAGAGTCCGTCACTCTGCCTCTTAACCCCTGAAGTATTCCTTTGAGCACGCACGCTCCAGAGGTGTGAGTTTTTATTTAATAAGTGAAGCTGTTTGTCTTGTTAAGAGTTTTATTGAACAGGGAGGAAGGGAAGCTGTCACTCCCTGCTGGACGGCATCGCTCAAGTGTGCAAAGCTTGCACACCTGCACTCGCACACACGAGCCTCTCGCTGCTCCGAACCACACTGTCAGCTTAGGAGAAGTCACACAGCGGATGGAGAGCCACTGTTTCCCAACGAGAGTCTGGTTCTAGACTACAGTGATGGTTACTGGGCTCTGCCAATTTCTGTTTTTAAACCCTCATCTTTATATTTTCAACCCTCTGCTAAGGTCCATTGAATGTTTAAATGGCACCCTGGGAGGGCGTTAAAACCGAGGAAGGTGGCCTGACACCCGAGTCTTCCAAACGGACATCCAAATAGCACAGGTAGAACGGACTGCTGGGCAGTAGCTACAATTGCCTTCAAAACACTGAATCACCACCTGTCGTCATTTTATTTGTTTCCATATTTATCTCTTTGATGGACCTACCCTTGGTCTGTCCCTCTCTCTATGCACTGTGAGCCCGTGAGGGCAGGGACTTGGCCTGTTTATTCAGTACCATGTTTCCAGTGCCTCTCACAGAGGCTGGCCCATACAGAACAGGTACTCGATAAATCTTCCTTGAGTGAGTGAATGAATGAATGAGGAGGGGAATGAATGAATGAATGGATAATACATGCGTGCCTGTCCCCAGATGGACTGCCTGGGAGCAGGGGCCTAATGCCTTGGCACCTGGTGCCTGCCCTGTCTCCACGGGCTCACCAAAGCCCATGGTCTAAGAATTCCTAATTAATTCAACATGGAGACTGCATTCAGACCCATTCTACAGTCTGACAGACTAAGGCAGTGTGAAAGGACAGGTCTGCACACAGAAACAAGCCCCTGCCCGGTACACTCGGGGCCCCCGGCGTACACCCGCCCAAGCCTACTTGAGCTCCTTGAGCTCGCGGCTGACGTCGTTCTTCTGCTTGCGAGTGTCATCCAGGCTGCGCAGGGCCTCGGCCAGCTCGCTCACCGCCCGGTCCCGCTCCCGCCTCAGGTTGTCGCACAGTGTCCTGGTGGTGGGGCAGAGAGCAAGGTCACCTCAAAGGGCAGGGGGTTGGGGCCCCTGGTCTGCACGGACAGCCTGGCAGCCCCAGATGCACAGAAGGACCACTTGGGTGTTTGGGGGTGAGACCATCCAGGCCAGCCCCATCACACGACAGAGCGAACAGTGAGGACCCAGGAGGGGGACAGACACCTCCGTAGTCACTGGGCAACAAGCATCAGGTTTCCAAGGTCCAGCTTCACCCTCGCTGTGCCTGGGTTAAGGACCACCCTCTGTATAGACCCATATTCTAACACTGGAGGGGGGTGGGGGGTCTCCTCTGCATGGAGCCCCAGCACCCACCACATGTCTCATAACTACCCACAGGCAGGGCTTTCCAGAGCCATCCCCCAACCCCGCAATTAGGCTGGGAGCCCCACCCGGACAGCGGCCAGTCCTCACACATCTCCGCAGCCCTGAGCTCCATGCAGCGCAAAGTGCAAGCTTGGTGAGACTCTACAAAAGAGGACCTCGCAGGAGGTGGGGACAGGTGACCTGGCAGCACAGGGGCCTGTGTTCTGTGCCACCTCCAGAATTGAATATATCCAGAGGGCTGGTCCCTACCACTCCACAGCCCTAAACATCCCCCCCACAACCAGAGCCTGGCTCAGGACTGCCCCTAGGGACACCTGTGGAACAGGTCAGAGCAGGAGCAGACAGCACCTACTGGGCCTTCCCCTCCCCTGCACCAGGCACCAGGCTGCTCTCCATTGACAGGGCCTCACCACCCGCGTTGGGCTGTCCCCATCTCCTGACCAGCCGCCAGGGACGTTGGGCTCTCCCCTGAAGAGCCACCGGGTTTGTTTCAGAAACCCCTCAATGACCAAGTTGTTATCCTACAACCTCCACCATGGCCTCTCCCAGTTCCACCCCAGCCAAGGATCCAGTCCACACTGCCTGGCTTCCCCTTCGAGGCCCTCACCCCTCCCCCCCTGTGACTCGCCACGTCCCCTCCCTGAGTAAACCATGTGGGTCCCCTCGATGTACAACACCCTGTCCCTTCTCTACCTGGAAACGTCCCACTCATGCCTCCAGGCTCCCTGGGGAGACTGCCCTACACCCCGGACGCCCTGTGTGCCCCAGCTCAGCCCTGGTGGAGAACCTGGAATTCACGCTCACGCACCTTCTGCCCACTGTCCTGCCCGCCCAAGCTGCCCGGGCCCTCACAGGCATCGCACGCATCGGGGAGCCTCTCCCAAGGTCTGCCTGCTCAGGGATCTAAGATTCCAGCACACAGTAGGCACCCAGTGAATACTGCTGGAAGAGTGATGTGCTGGTCCCACCAGAAGCCCTCACAGACAAAAGGCTGGCCTTGTGCCACTTCGCAGGGTCTTGTGGGGACACGCGCACACTTGGGACACCCAGGGCCAAGTGAAATGGGGACGAGACCATACGGGAAAGTCTAAACTAGGGGGCGAGGCTGGGGCAGCATCTAGGGGTGAGAAGGGAGAAACCTGGGTCGCTCCCACCTTACTGGGACTCACAGTAAACGATTCTGACCCTCCCCGCAGACCTCAGCGCATCCTGGGGAGATGCGAGCCCGCACCAGCCCTGGGGCACGCCGTACCGGATGCTGTCACGCTCCGCCACGATTTTGTCTCGCTCTTGGAAGGCCCAGTCTCGCCGGCACTTGGCCACGTCTGCCTCCTGGAGGGCTTCCTTCAGCTCCTGGCACAGAGCCTTACACTGCTTTCGAAGGATTTCGACCTCCTTGTTGGCTCTCCCGGCGTCCATTGTCACCGTGTCTTTGATCTGGCGGGGGTGAGGGACGGGACGGGAGAAGGGGGTGGTCACCGAGCCTCTGGACCTGCAGCACCTCCCACCAGTGCAGGGTCTTGCGGGAGCTCGAGGGAACTGGGTGGAGGGAGACAGCAACCCAGCACCCCTCTGCACCCACGCCCCGGCGACCACACACCGCACAGCCACGGTCGTAACAAGGCCTCCGTCTGAGTCTGCAATACCGGCTTTGTCAATCTGGCATATCAGGCTGTTTTTAAAGATGAAACTATACCAGCACTTTGGCAGGTAAAGTACTGTGTATCCCAGTTCATAAAACGCTGAAATCTGAAGCATCTGCATCTTGACACCTCCCTAGAGAGTTAGATGCGCGACTAAAATTTCGAGTCAAACTCTTAGAGGCACTCGTGTGAAAAGCTCCCTCTACGCCTCCTCCGAAGTCCTTAGAAAACAGAGAGACACGACGGATGACAAAGCAAGCGCCTACTGCAAGGACAACTACTCGAACTCGAAGGCTTTCCGAACCAGCAAAGCAGAAGCGCTGATACTGGTGTCCCCAAGCAGGACTCTCCACCCCCGAGCAGTGAGACACAGGAAGACATGCAGAGGAAGAGCGCTCCAATCACGCTGCAGCTCCCTCTCCGGGGGGCGGGAGGTGGCAGCCTCTGCAAAAACACACTCAGCAAGATCTCAGGGGCGTCAACCAAGACACAGGAAAACACCTGGAGTCAGCTTACAACCACCCTTGTCTCTCCAGCCCGGAGTCAGAAGGAGCTCGGTAAAAATGTGCACAAGAACTCAAGAGTGACGCAGTGGCGAGCTCTGCTCAGACTTCAGGTTTCCTAAGATCAAGTCAAATCATTTCAGTTTCCATTTTTTTTTCCTGCTTTTATGTGGTACGGGGTGTCCATTTAGTTTGTTGCTTTCAAAACATTTTTTTCTTAAATTTTAACTTGAAAAATTAAAGAATATTTGCATTAATTCTGTCAAGAATTTGTTCTAATAAATATACATCAATTAAAAAGAAAAAAATCACATTTAAAAAAATTCACATTTTGCTCAAAATCTTAATATATTTGCCTACAGTTTTATATTTGAAATGTGTTAATACTTGCTTTCCCCGAAAGGTTTTTCCGTTTTGCTCTGGATAACGATCTCAGGCTGGGGGCCACAGTGGAGCCCTGTGGAGCACGGCCCCACCCTCCCCCACGTCGCCTCCCTCTGGGCCCTGTCACTGTTGGGCTCCAGAATGAATTCACCCCGAAAACACTGTTTCCTTACAAGAAACACGAGAAGTACCACACTTGGTTTTAGTAGGCGGGAGAGAGGACTGAGGTACTTTGAAAGGGGTGGTGGAATCTGCGAGCCGGGAAGACCCAAGCGACCCTCCTCTCCCACCCTAATTACACTGAGGAACCGCAGGATCTGGGAGCCACGTGCCCAAGGCCCCACCCGTGCGTGGACTCGCGATCCAGTGATTCTTTCTCTACCCTGTGCTGCCCTCAGCACCAGATCCGCGTCTGCAGACGTGCATCCAAGGCCTCTTTCTGCCTGCCCTGGGCGGCCTTAGGGCGAGATGGGCTGGTCTTCACAAGACACTCACCTGGCCCAGGCATGAAGCCAGTGACAAAGGCCTGTGGGCCACACACCCCCGGGGGGCCAGGGCACACTCCAGGGTCCCACCGGGCGTGGTGGCTGTGCTCTGAGCAGACAGCTCTCAGGTGGTGGCACCTGTCACTTCTGTCGCAGCAGCCCACTGCCTCTGAGCTCTGGAAGCGCCATCCTGCTGCCTTGCCTTGTCCTCTACCACAAATAGTCCCTCCTGTCCTCGGACTGCTTGGTCTCTGCCCAGCACAGCTGAGCTCAGCCCCTCAAGCTGGACTTGTGGCCAACTACACTCAGGGGCAGCCGGAAGGCGGGGCTGGGAGAAGCTGCTGCAGGCCAGAGTGACGGTGCGGGGCCTGCTCTGGGACACGGCTCAGTTGGCGGGGCCTGGCAGAACCTCTGTGACAGGGCAGAGGCCCACAGCTTCCCAGGGGTACCCACCTGGGCCCTAGGCCGTTCTTCCACCCTCCTGCGATCAGCGAGCCTTCACTGGACAGCCCGGCTGGTGGCCACAGGCAAGAAGGGGCCTTGCGAGGGAAGCCCCTGAGGACCTGCCCACTCTGGTAGCCGGGCAGGAATGCAGAGCCCACCTGGCGTCCCAAGTGAGGCAAAGACCCTGACAGGCCCCCAGGGGCCTCCATCTGCTGCCATTTGCCTCAAACCACTCATAAGTTCACAGAAAAGGGAGGTGCCGATGGAGGGCAGGAGAGTGGAAGCGCAATTTCAGAAACAGAGTGAAGACCACTCTGCAAGCAGGGAGCCAGACCGGCTGGAAGGCCGACCCCAGCTGAACCTGAAAGGCAGCAGCTGCAGTGCATGGGGTCAGTCCCCAGGGTGCCTCGAGCCGCACGGCCGGGCCACAGACCTGGCCTCCTCCTGCGGTGGGGAGAGGTCTCGTGCAAGACGCCAGACCAGCGTGAGAAGGAGCTGAGGACTTCAGCTCTGGCCACTGCCGGGGCAAGGGTTCTCCTCTCCTGCCTACTGACTCGGAACAGAGCCTGGAAAAGATTCCTGCCTCAGCTGACAAGCAGACTTGACATCCGGCCAATAACCCCCTGCGGAACCGGGCTCCAGGCTGAAGGGCACGCCCAAGTGCGCGGAGGTTGACCAGCTGCTGCTCAGATGTCAGGCCTCAGCGACTCGTCGCTGGATGCCAGCGCCGTGTGGAATTCAGGGTTCCCCAGACTTCTCTGTGCTTTCCACATTTCTACGAAGAGTCTACAAAGTTAACTAAACTTCAAAAATCCCTAAAATCCATCCATGTGGGCTCACTGTCCTATCCCAGGCTCACCTTTCACGTGTGCGACATTGTGTGACCTTTCGGTGTTGTTACTCACTGTCACTTCCAAAGTTCTCTTTCTTCATCACTGTGTTTTCCTTATCTGAGCAGACACTTTCCCCCAACAATTACGCGCTCGGATACCAGGATGTGAAAATAAGCTGATGGTTTTCCTGGGACAATTACCAAGTTTCAGTGCATTATCTTTACTTACTAAAAATTTCTTCACATAATGGTCTTTTCAAAAATTTCATCAGAGTAAATACTTCTCTTCACACTTGCTTTCGCCTCAATGGTCTGGAGGAGTCTTGGTCCTCTCTGTGCGAAATGGCCCTTATACGGCCCATTTTTACCTACAAAAACAGTTTCGTAGTGTTTGCCCTAACCCTAACAGGGCGGTAAGATTCAGGTGGACGTGATAATCATCTTAATAGTAAAGACGAGACTCAAGTCATTCCTGCTTTGTGTGAGCACCAGGCTCACTGCACTCTCCACGAGAGGCCATTTGACGGTCACAAGCCCCCTGTGGGGCAGCTGCTGCTATCTCCACTTTGCAGATGAAGACACTGAGGCCCAGAGAGGCGAGAGGTCACGAAAGTGAGAGGGCTCAGTCTCCCAGCACAGGCTCGTGGCCCTTGCATGAGGAGGCGTCACTGCTGGCTGAAAGCCAGCCTGGCCACTCCTCAGGAGTCAGCCCTGCCTTGTGCCCGGCACCGAGGGACCTGGTTGCAATAAGCCAATGCACACCATCCCTGCCAATCTGCCTGACCTTTGGCATCTGGCTTCTCGCCTCTCACACATCGCTTTTCAAACCTGCATTCTAACTGACCTGTGCAGAAAAGCAACAGAATAGAGAGGTACAGACAGAGAACTGTTTTCATGGGAAAAAATCTGCTGTGATTACGTCTAGAGGCTCTAATCAGAGCCACAACACTGAGAGGATGGGAAGGGAACCTCCATGGGCCTGTCTGAGCCCAAGGGGCACACCTGGACTTGGGGTGAGGAGCATCATGACAAGGTAGAAGTGGCCTGGTGAGAAGATGCAGAGAACCCACACTGAGCGCCCAGGCATCGAGCTAAGTGGCCCAATTCTGATGCTACTGAACATCCCAGACCCCCAACCCTGGCGGCACAGCCCCCAGGGAGCCAGGCTTTAGGAGAAGGACATCTTCCTAGCAGGAGCCCGGAACACCCTTTACAGAGCAGACTTGGTCAGAGGCACACAGCCGGCAGAAAAGAGCCCCTAAAGGGTGCTCTTCCAGACCCACTAACACAGCCATGGTTTGGGGAATTTGGCCTTGGGATCTTGCTACATAATGAGCAAGTCCTTGAGCTACCACTGACTTTCTGCGCGAGACCGATCTGCAGTGACTCCTGGTGTGTACGCTCCAGATGTCCAGGACAGTGGCTGCACCTCCCTCCTCCCGTGTCCCCTGTGGCACAGACTAGAGCTGAGCCCTGGGTGTGATGAGCTCAGGGTTCCCAGGGCAGTGTCTGATAACCCAGCCAGCACTTGGGCCTCAAACGAGAAGCCCTTTGCTGCACCTCGGAAGTTTCTAATCCAGACGCCACGCACTCCGCAGCCCCTACACCGGCCGGCCGCCCGCCTACCTGCCGCAGCGCCTCCATCTCCTCGCTGGCCGCCTTCTTCTCAGACGTACTGCTCTTGAGCTTGGACTCAGCCAGCTCCACCTCGGTCTGCAGCTTGTCCAGCTCGGAGATGACCTGGTCGCGCTCGCTCATGATGAGCTTGTACTCGCTGTACACGGCGTCCCGCTCCTCCCGGTACTTCTCCGACTCCTTCGCCGTCTGCACCTGCGTGGTCCTCAGCTCCGTCAGCTCCGACTGCAGCAGCTCCATCTCCCACTGCAGGTCCTTGTTCTGGGCCGTGGCCTTGTTCAGCTCGTGGTGGATCGCCTCGAACCTAAGGAGAAAGGCAGCGGGGCGTGGGAGGGGCGGGGGACTTGGCTGGGCAGCCGTCGGCCGCTCCGCCGCCTCCCGCCTGCTCCGCTGTGCGGGACCATCAAGCATGAAGTTTCGAGTGAAGCCATTCTCTGCACCCCCAAGAGAGAAAGGTCACGGAGTACCAGTGCTCCCAGACCTGGAATTTGTCTCAGCCTTTTACAAATGCCACAAGTTGAGGCTTTCACGCTCTCTGCTCCACTAAAAATAACGGCGTATTTTTCCCACAGCCAAGCCACGTTATTTTTTTAAAATAATAAAGACCAAACAATGCCAGGATCGCAGCATATGAGAGATAAAAAAGTGGCCTTAATGATCATTTAGTCCCATTGCCTCCTTTTACAGATAGATAGTACGGCCTTGCGATGTTGGCGACCGGCCCAAGGTCGTAAGGGTAACTCGAGAGCACAGCTCAGCCCTTCCAGGCCAGGAGGCACCTTCGCACAGTCAATCTGCAAACCAAAGCCTGCCGCTCTTGAGCAGTATTTCTCAAAGTGTGTTCCTCAGAACACCTACCCTGCAGATGGGATACAAGAGAGGCACAGACGTTGACTCCACAATGTCCAGCCTGAACAGGTAGGCAATGGTGATGCTATTTACTGAGATAGAAAATTTTGGGAAGAAGTTTGGAATTAAAAACAGACTATGGCATGGCATTTGTTTTGAGACATGTTAAATTTGAGAGATTTACTAGACAGATATCTCAAAATAGATGTCAAGTAAGCAGTTTGGAGTTCAGGGGAGATGCTGGAGCTAGATATATATATATATTTGAGACTGTACAGAATATTTAAAGCCGTAAGATTGGGTAAGATCTCCAGTGTGTGTGGCCAGGTGTGGTGGCTCACACCTGTATTCTTAGCACTTTGGGAGGCCAAGGCAGGAAGATCGCTTGAGGCCAGAAGTTCAAGATCAGCCTAAGTAACATAATGAGATCCCATCTCTACAAAAGAAAGTAGAAAAATTAGCTGGGCATGGTGGCTCGTGCCTGCAGTTCCAGCTACTCAGGAGGCTGAGGCAGGAGGATCACTTGAGCCTAGGAGTTTGAAGTTGCAGTGAGCTATGGTGATGCCACTGCACTCTAGCCTGGGCAACACAATGAGACCCTGTCTAAAAAAACCCAAAAAACAAAAAAACACCAAAAAAAAAAAAAAAAAAAAGAAACACCTACCCTGTGTGGAGCTCCATTACATTACCAAAAAAAAAAAATGTGTATTCCCTGATGACCTATGTTTCAGAAACTCTGCATCTCTATATGGTACATGGTGGTGCCACAATGAAGGCTCTGAGAAGTCCTGCAACAGAGACACCTGTCTGGGTTCAACTCGGCAATTCCTAAACCTATTTATGCTCAGAGAACACTTTCCATGTGAAACTGATGAACACCCCAAAGAACTGGTGCTCCACAGGAATGTGCTTTATGAAACACTGTTTGAGGGTAGATATCACATCTCTAAAGATGATATTCTTTGACCCTAGACAATTACCTTTTTCATTTGCTAGGTGGGTGACTGTCACCGAAGGGAGCGGCTCATGGGGAGCCCTAAGAAACAGGATGCCCAGAACACTCCAAGGGTGTTCAGATGGCAGGGGAAGAGCCACAATTCCCAAGACACATGAGGTGTCAGAAAAAGGTTTCCTGGACGTAAGGCTTTTTGACTGAAAAAGCACAAGAGGCCGGGCGCAGTGGCTCACGTCTGTAATCCTAGCACTCCAGGAGGCTGAATCGGAAGGATCGCTTGAGCTCAGGAGTAGGAGACCAGCCTGAGCAAGAGAAAGACTCTGTCTCTACTAAAAATAGAAAGAAAAAAAAAATTAGCCAGACAACTAAAAAAAAAAAAAAAAAAGAAAAAAAAGAAAGAAAAAATTAGTCAGGTGCAGTGGCGCATGTCTGTAGTCCCAGCTACTGGGGAGGCTGAGGCAGGAAGATCGCCTGAGCCCAGGAGTTTGAGGTTGCTGTGAGCCAGGCTGACGCCACAGCACTCTAGCCTGGGCAACAGAGCAAGACTCTGTTTTGAAAAAGAAAAAGAAGAAAAAGCACAATAACTTGTGCTGTTTTTTCTCCTGGTGGTGGCTGGGAGCCTTGCAGATGAGATCCCCCCAAACCCACGCCTCGCTCCTACCTCCGCAGGGAGAGGGCGCACTGATGCTGCAGCTGGATGGCCGTGTCCCTCTGCTGGGTCAGCATCTCCGTCTGCTTCAGCAGGCGCTGGTTCTCCTCCCCTAGCTGCTCCAGGCGGCTCAGGTCTGAGTTGTGGATGGCGACTTTCTCGCTGTACCTCTTCCGCAGGGCGTCGTAGTCCTTCTTAACCACCTCCAGCTTGTCCATGGCTGTGTCATACAGCTTGTTGAGAATCTCGGATGACCCGTTGTGCTTCAACACCTGGGGACCAGAGACAGTCCCACTCGCCAAGGGTCCCGGGGAGAAGGGACAGACCTCCCGACTCTCGCTTCCGTCTGTCTGGGCCAGGACACAGGGGGTCGCCCTAGGGCCTTTGAGAGTCTCAAGGTCCAGTTCTACAGGCCCTGCAGTCACACTGGGCTGATTCGTTCAGATCCATTTGTTCCCAAGTATGTATTAAGCATTGCGCAGAGAACAGTTAACCTAGCAGACCTCAGACTTCTATCCTTAGAACAAGGGCCGCTCGCAAGGTCAATGTCGAGACCCTCAATTGGTGGGTAGACATAGTAAGTCCTTGCATTTTTAGGTTACCTACATTCTAGGTAACCTGAATGGCAAACAGTCCCCTATGCTGACATGAAACTTTCCTTCAGTGACGCTGGTCCCCAGTATCTAGACTGTACACACAGCACAGCTTGTGAACGGCTGCTTCCCTCTGGGAGTTTGGAACTTGGGTACACGCTGGGCAGAGGGTACCTAACGTGACCAGGCCCCGGTAAAAACCTTGGGCACGGAGTCTCTAATGGGCTCCCTGGAGGTCAACGCTTCTGTGTTGTCACGACTCATGCAGGAGGGATCGAGCGCACCCTGTGGGACCCCCCTGGGAGAGGACTCTTGGAAACTTGCACCTGGTTTCCTCCAGACTTTGCCTTTTCCCCCTTTGCTGATTTCGCTTTGTGTCCTTTCATTATAACAATTTTAATCACTGAGTTTGATTATATACTGAGTTTGTGAGTCCTCCTGGCAAATCACAGAGCCTGAAGATGGCGCTGGGGACCCCTAACGGTACCTGATATGTCCAGTACTGTTCTAGGCGCTATTCGCACTGGATGGGACGGCAAGAGACTATGCCCTGTGGACCTTTTGTCCTAATAGGAAGGTGTGAATACACAGAAAGACAGACCAAAGAAAATAACTTCAGAGCATGATAAGGACTATCAGGAAAATAAACAAAATAGGATAGTGGGCTGGAGAGAGACTTGTGAGGAGCAGAACGAAAGGCTGAGAGAGAGGCTGAGGCCTGGGGAGGCCTCTCTAAGGAGCTGACTTCTGAGTCTGGGTGCAAATGAAGAGCAGGTGCAAGAGCACATCCGGCAGAGGGGAGAGCATGTGTAAAGGCCCTGAGGCAGGAGCCACCAGACATATTCTACAGACAAAGAGACAGGCAGGCAGAGTAGCTGGAGCCCTATGCGCAAGGCAGAGTGGGTTCAAAAGGGGGCTTGGAGAAGTGGACGCACAGCAAAGACTGTATCCTGAGTGAGGTGGGAAACCGCGGAGAGTTTTAAGCAAGAAGGTGTTCTACTCAGAATCACAGGTATAAAGGTTCACTCCTGGCACTGTTCTAGAGAAATAAAGAAAGAAAACCAAGACGACAAGCTAAGAGGTAGACAGGGGGCCTGCTGCTTCTGCTGAGCACCTCGGGGAGCCGAGCCCTTGGGTGAGTCACTCACCTCTCTGGTTTCAGTTTCCTGATTTCTCAAATGACAGGACGGAACCAGAAAAGCTGGCTTGGCCCTCCCGGCTCCAGCGGCCCACAAATGGCCTGGCTTGTTCAGGAGGGCCCTGAGTCACCAGATCTTTGCAGTCCAAAGAACTCAGGACCTGGGACTATGGGCTACTCCCTGTGCAGACAGACAGGGTCAGCCCTCGATAAACACAGAAAGCAAAGGGAAACTGAATTTAGAAGTAAGCAGCACAGAGACAAGGAAAGTGAGCTCATTCCTCTAAGACCTAAGCACTAGACCCTGGGACCACAGACTGTTAAAGAGGAAGTCATCTCAGAAATCGGCTCATTTCTCTGCTTCCATTAAATACCTCAGAAAAGAAAGAAAGAAAGAAATCAGCTCATTTCAGGCTCATTATTTTTAAAGCAGAACTCTTTTTTTCAAGGGACATCTTACAAGACCACCAAAATACAAAACTCATTTTAAAAAGTAGTATATAGGGGCTGGGCGTGGTGGCTCATGCCTGTAATCCTAGCACTCTGGGAGGCCGAGGCGGGTGGATTGTTTGAGTTCAGGAGTTTGAGACCAGCCTGAGCAAGAGCGAGACCCCGTCTCTACTAAAAAAAATAGAAAGAAATTATGTGGACAACTAAAACTTTATAGAAAAAATTTTCCAGGCACGGTGGCGCATGCCTGTAGTCCCAGCTACTTGGGAGGCTGAGGCAGGAGGATCGCTTGAGTCCAGGAGTTTGAGGTTGCTGTGAGCTAGGCTGACGCCACGGCACTCACTCTAGCCAGGGCAATAGAGTGAGACTCTGTCTCAAAAAAAAAAAAAAGTAGTATATAGGCACCTCAGGCAGTTAAAACCTTCATTGTTTTGTAAAAAGGCTCACTACTGCAGAACAGGAATGCACACTGAGAAACCACTGACTCTGTCCCACTCTGCCATTTACAATTTCTTTAGAAAAAAGGAATACCTTCCAAACACACAAAAAAGCACAGCAAATAATGTACCAAACTCTTACATACCCACTGATTAGCTCTAATCTTCATGTCTTACCATGTTTCAAATCGTTTTCAAAGAAATGAAACATCACAGGTGTTGCTAAAGCCCCCAGTGCACCCCTCTCTTCTCTGCCAGGATGAATCATTCCCCTGAATTTGCTACTGACCATCTCCACACACAGTATTATATTTATACCACTATGTAGTCAAAAAAATTCTACTGATTTCATATTACAGGTGCTGCTTTTTATTCAATGCTGCTCTTGAGGTTCAGTCAAGTTGAGGCAGGTAGTATCTCAGTGGATGACTACATCGCAAGAGACATTTATCTTGTCTCCATTTTTTTTTTTTTTTTGCTAAAATAAGTAATACTGCCATGAACATGGTTGTACACATCCCCTTTCCCACATGTGTGAGAGTTTTCTCTGAATACCCAGCAGCTGAGTGGCTAAGTCTTGGGATATGGGTTTTTCGCACTTACTGGACAATACCAAATTGCTCTCCAAAGTAGAGAGACC